>OMOT01000930.1:0-11127 GCA_900312575.1 Acanthochaenus luetkenii
ACGACGTGCCGCTGATGACACCTAACACCATCACCATGATCCCCAGTACCATCACCGGCATGCAGCCCCTCCACCCCTTCAACACATACCCCCCTGTCCCAGCCCCGTCCACTACACCTGTCCCCAGCCACAGCAACAATGCGCTACCGCACCAACACTCCACCACCCGTGTATAGGACCAGGCACAACCTCTGCTACCCAACCCTGGGCTTACAGAGATGCACCACACAAACGTCTCCTCTCCTCACTATCGTCTCCCTCTATTCGTTACTGTTCTTCTCTATACCCTTGTCTTTTCTCATGAAGCCCTTAAATAAAGCTGCAGTTTGTAAGATTTTAAGTAGTGAAATACCTCTCAAATGTAATCATGAATCAAGGGGGATTGATTAAAAAAGCTCCTTTGCCAAAAGCCTGTCATCATAGGTTACTACTTTGCCCCATTAGCACTTTCAGTATCTGGTGCTGAGGTGAGACACCAAAAATGCAGCTTTAAGCTTGTAGCTCTCTCTTAAAGAGGTACGGAGCTGATCACTATCAGGCGACGTGTGTGTAGCTTGGTTGTTTAGGAGACATGTGTTGTTGTGTCAGTGTAAAATGTTTAACATGGGATACAAATATTCACTTTCATTCATCATTGAGCGAAAAGGATGATACAGTAGCTAGCAGCTTTGTAGGAGGCAACAAATGCCCAAACAAGCTAGTCTGTCATTTCAACAGTGATTTCTTGAAACTTACAAATTGCAGCTTTTAAAGGCCCAATCTGGAATCTGGTAATTTGGTACTGTATTGTGGTATTTTTCTTCTTCTTTCTTTAAAAAAATTTTATTTATTTGTTTTACTGTGAAATGTATTGACTGAGCTGTGGATACAAGGACTAGCAGTATCGGAGAGCTAAGCATGCATTTTAAATGTATTTCAAAGCGTAGCATTTATTGTTTACGTTGCACCTGCGTTCCGCGTTACGGTGGGATCTGCAAGTTGTGATTTCCCCATCAGCGAGTCCTACCTTAACACAATCCGTATGCCCAATTTTGATTTGTTCAAAACATTTTCCAGATTGGGCCTTTAACTGTTGGGCTGTACAGGAAATGACTGACTCATACTCATAGTCTGTGGGATGCAACCTGGAATCCAGGCTGCCCATTAGGACTCACTCCATCTCTGCCACACAGACTCTAACCGTGTCCATCACTTTAGTTGTTTCTCATTCACTATCTCTCCGCCCATATAGCTGGTTCTCTTTCCTCTGCCTCACACTCTTTTCTCTCTGCATCTGCTCTTGTAGCTCTTTTATTGTATTTTATTTTTTATCACATCATTAACATAATCGTTCCCGTTTTTATTTCCATCTTCACTTCTTCTTCCCTCTTTCTCGCAATCACTTCTAGACTCCTATTTTCCTAGTTGGAGTCTTTTATACAAAAACACAAATGTAAATGATGTATTATTGATATATTGTAAGGATATGAATGAAAAAGTGATATTCTGATATCTCGTTTTTACCAGCATTCTTGGTGCCAAGTACTGTGATAAGGTTCCTCTCTCACTGGGGTCCAATGGACCACCTAGAGAGGCCCATCCTGACTCTATCTTACAAAAGGAGAATTACCATCATAAAAAGTGCCAACCCCATCATATTTCTTTTTGATCCTCATGCTTTTTAAGAATTACACTCAGTGTTGCACTGTGGCTGGTCTCTTCAAGGGAAAATCGGATTCAATATATCCTCATCAAAAAGAGTATATGAAGATTTATTAACTAGTTTGCTGTCTGGGATATGTGCATGTTTTTTTTCTTCTAAAGAGTGTGGACAGAGATGTTTTTTGGTTTGTTTTTTTGTGTGCGATTTTGCCTTGTTTCATCTTCGATTTTTTTTAGAAAATCGTTTTTGTTTCCTTTTTAATATCAGCTGCACTTTGTGGTACTTCAAAAGATATTAAAGTATTGAGATGAATCGTGTGTAAAACTATGATATAATAGAGAGAGTGAATATTTCCTCTTTATTTTGTTTTCATTTCCTAACCAGAAAGACTGACAGAAGCCTTCTTCTTTCCCTCTCTGTTTGCTCTGTTTCTCATATCTTTGCAACTGTTAAGTTTGCACAGTCATTGTCTCTCAATCTCACCTGAAGAAGGCACTTTTAGTTATTAAAAAAAAGACTACTTTACATGAATAGTCTCAATGGTAAAACATTTATCGAATTTTATTCTCCCCGAAACAAGGTTTATGTCTGTGACTGACATTAACCACATGCTTCAAGTGTTTGAAGACTGTCTGACACTTATCTTTTTGTCAGTTCTTTTGTTGTTTCAAGATTGTCCCTTCTACTTGGTGGGAGAAAGGGTGAGGGTGAACTAGACTAGAGGACGATCAAAAGGGGAGAAAGCCTTGTACGCGCGCTTCAGATCTTTCGCACAATTGAACACAGAGACGGGTCACGTGACATTGGGACAACGTTGGAGAAATGCCGACAGTGATCCAGTGGTGACGGTGAAACTCGCTCCTCAACAGTGACCCGTCAATGCACAGAGGATGCGTTCCAAAAAACCCGAGTTTAAAAAAAGAAAATCTTTAATGGCAGACATTGCTCGTACACCATATACTACAAAACCGAGGCTAGTGGGGTTAATTCCTCCTCCTTGTCCTGTTCTGTATCCTGTCTACTCAGGATGATAACACTCTGGACCCAGACTGCCATCCCTCACACTGGACTGGAGAGAGCTGAGAGGACAAAAGAACAAAACCACAACTGTACATTTTTTTAAGTGTAAGAGAACAAACGGGAATTTGTAAATATTGTTTCTTGTTTGGTTCGAGTGATTGGCCAAATCTTTTCTTTGTGACAACAGGTGCAAGTGTAGACGATTGAAATGATTTTAGCACTTACGTGTATGTTTGATTCTCTTTCATTTCCTAGATCTCAAAGGGAAATTCCAACAGGTTATGGGCACATGCATACATTAATTAACATACGTGAGTAATATGTTCAATGAAAAATCCCAGCATGGTTGAGGTCAACATAAATGTGAAACGGAATGCTCATGGCTCGGGTTAGCCTATATATTTTGGTGAAATAAATGCGTACGGCTCTTATTGCACATGGCTGTCTAAAGCATAACTTACACATCTGGCACTATCCCATCAATCATGGCAGCAGCTTCTGAGGGAATCGAGTCCTTTCATTGGTTGAAAAGCCAAAGAACAGCTACGGAGAAAACAGACGTAGGAAAGGAAAATAGAGGACGATGAAAGAAATAAGGCAGCAAACCAGAGACCAGAGCCCAGAGCCATGGTTTAAAATGTGCTTAAAACAAACCACGAAACAAGGTATTGTGCTTGTGATGCTTTTGGAGGTACAGTAATTGTCAGTGTCTCAAATTGTCTTGAGCATTGGCATACAGTGTGTAACCCACGGTTGGGAGGTTGTGAAATCCTTTGTACTTTTTAGTCTTATTTCAGACTCTATTCGTTGTGGTTGTTTTGCTATCCTTTACGATTAATGTCTCATGCACATTCTGTTGAAGTCATTTTCTGGGATCATTGATCCACCTGTTTGCTGTACATTTGAGTTGCCCTGGCTTCCAAAAACAGTGTTACGACTGTATTTTTTTGAAAACTAGGTTTTGGGACAGCCAACAGAATATGGAAGCACACTCGTCAAGTTTACATGTTTACACTACAGTTTTGATGTTTGCTTAAGGTTAAAAAAATTACAAAAATAGCATTGCAAGGATCCAAATATCTTCTTATTCCAACGTTTAATGCTGGATTGGACAAATAAAGGCTTGCACCTGTTTGTCTCTATTTTCGTTTAGTCTGATTCAGTAACCTGCTTGAAGCTCGAGATACTGTGAGAGAGCGTAGTGACCAGAAGGGGATGAAAGAATGAAAGTTAATATTTCTATTTCAAATAGAGGCTATTACACACTGTATGTTGTGTATCTGAACTGGAAAACATTAAAAGATATTCTTAAACAAATGCCACCATCGCTTTGCCATTGCTGTTCTTCAGTTATGTCACATGGTCACATGATGTAATGTGATGATGATTGTTTGTTTTTGGTTTGTAAAGAAAGAAACCGTTGATGCGGCCCATCAGAGTAAGATGTAATAGTCTACATGGTTAAAGTGGGACAAAATGGTGGGGCAGCACTGACTGGTTGTTAACAAGCCAATACCTTGGATCTCAAAAGACAGCAGCTAACACCAAGTTCCTCTAAAAACATACCAGTCATTTGGGTTCATAATGACAGGCTCAAATCCTAGAGGGGCTGAAGGAGCAGTGTAGCATTGCTATTGTGTGTCTAGTACCATGATTGTCAATCAAGCCATGAGAATATCACATACCGGGTGCGTCAAAAACTGGTAATATTTGTATAAACATTGTATTACTCACTGTATTAGATATTTTTCCTGTTTCCTGGTACACCTATTATTTATGGACTATTTTTTTGTACCAAAGTTCTTTACGGAATTGGTTATAAAAGGCAATAGGAATACAAAGAATAAAACAAGACATAAAAACACATAATAGCAGAAAAATAATAACGCGCACACATATACAGACAGGCATAAGTATAGATACATCCACAAACATGTTAAGATGACTGAAGTTAAAAATGACTGTAAAGCTGTAAATTGTATACCTACTTTTGAAACATACTGTGTATTGAAGCAGTATGACTGTCAACAGGTGGCAATAAAGGCCACCAATGAAGTGTCCTTACCGTAAATGTGCGTGGAACGACTGGATTGACATTAAGAACATTCATATCAGCACATGCTGCGATGGAACATCACTAATATACACGCTTCAATCAAAGGGAATACCAAGAGTTGGCAATGTAATACCAATAGCAGCAAAAACGTAGAAACTTTTGGCAAAGCCTGAGGCCTTTGAGCAAGACGAGACTCTGTGCTCTATTATCTCTGAGGGTGACGGAGAGGAGCCTGGGATACATCCACTGCATGGTTCATAACCAAGTGTTAGCTGTAAACAAAGTCCATCTAGAATGATTATTAACAATTGTATTTTTTCAACTATTGCCAATCTAACAGATAATGCAAAGTAAGGGGTCATTTCGGTGTTTCAGCCAAACAAAAGGAGTAAAATCTGGTTCATTTGGGACTTTTTGCTCATTAATAAAGGGACCCCATGCGCTCGGGTGTTACTCTTTGAGTGTTGCAGAGATGATTGAGCTGACTGACTGTTGTTTCCTGGATGAATCCTACCTCATCAACTCATTAGAACACTAAAATATTCTATATGCGCCACTATATGGGTACAGTATCAAAGCAAACACGAATGCATTCATCCCATCCCATGAGCATGTATGGCTACTCTTTCACTCCACCAAATGGTAGTGAGAGGTAACTGTCTTAAGTTCAGATTCGTCACTTCCTTTGGGCGGATGGAAACGTGTGGTTCCAAAGAGCACATTTGCCGTCATGTGTGATGATGTGAGTGGTCTTGGCAGCCCTGGCAACATGCTAGCACCAGTTCTGCACTTTAGATCGCTGTCCAAAATAACCTATTGTTTCCTCTATAGGACAATGAAAGTCTCGTGAACCTCTGCAGCCAGAAACAAGAGACCTGAGCCACTCAGAGTATGTACATTCAAGCAATGGGCGTCTTTTTGAGCCATTTACAGAAGAGGAAGAAAAAAGCTCACCATCCAATCATTGAAATAGACAATCTTTGCAGGAAGTTACGGATTTCAAAACTTTTGTATCATCCAAAACTTGGTGCAACAACTTCTGACTTCAAATGATATTGCTAGGGTGCTTACATACACCAATATACCTATATACATGCCCAAATCCTTCCACACATATTCATTGTTTAAATAGGCTTATTTATTATGGTTTACTACTCCATGTTTACTATGTGAGAATATTGTTTCAAATTGTCATGTTGCCTGTGAATCTTCAGGGCCATTCTGATTTTATGTGATGTTTCTTTTCGTGGGGGATTCCAAATCATCCCAAATACTACAATTCAACCAAGGGATTGTTGTGCAGCAAAATATTTATCAGAAAAAATATACAAAATGTTAATTTAGCCTGCATGTAAGCTAAGATTAGTCTTGATCTACATGTACAAAAATGTGGTCAATTATGTTTCTTCTCTTTTCACCAAAAAATATAATGCTTCACTAGATGGCAGTGCAAACTATATAACCCGCAGAAGAAGCCAAAAGCAGAAGAAAATCATCTTCTGATCATTTGTTGAATCTCATGGTAGCAGTGTGTAAACTCCAAGCCCTCACTCCACTGAGAGGCAGCCTCCGTGTGATGTATTATGTCCGTCATGTGACACTCGTATACAACAGAGGTTATCAAGGCGGAGTGAACCGGTATGAAAAGGGGAATGCAACAGTGTCATACCCTCGCCACTTCATCTTCTGTTGCCATGGAGAACACTATAAAATAATATTGGCTATTCATCAAATCCAGCCATGTTTTTGAGTATGCCAACAATTTGTATATAATATACTTTAAGAGTAAAGATTAAAACCACTTACATTTGTTGATGGTTTTGCCTTCACCCATAGTCTCCATAAGAAAATATACATTTTAGGGCATTTTAGGGAGTTTTTTAGGAGCATTTCTGCTTTATTGGATAATCCACAGTGGAAAGACAGGAAAGATGGGTGAGAGAGGTCATGACCTGAAACAAAGATCCTTGGTTGTATTTGAACCCAGAACACCACAGGTACATGGTACATATATCCCTTATAATGCCCCTCCTATGGAAGCGTACAGTTAAGTTTATTGAAATATTAATGCAAACTGGAAAATGCAAACTCACTATAGCATTTTCATTTTCTGCTTTTGTATACATTATTTGGGGCAAAATGATAACTAAAATTCAAGAATCCGATTTGCATTAGAATTTTTATATGCTAGTATGCACATTTGCAAACAATAATAAAAATGTACAATGAAAAAGCCATTTGACATTTCATTTTCAAAAACATGCCCCGCTTTATAGCTTAAAAATATTCAAATTTGAAAATTGTCATTTCGAATTTAATATCCAACCAGTTTGGTGGGCTCTTACAAAATAAGTACACACACTTCTGTTTCGGTGCATACAGAAGTTGGTGTACTTATTTTGTAAGAGCATGGTGATGATGATGCTATTGAGTGATGCTCGCTCGCCTGCTGTTACTCGCTAAGCTTTGCAACTGCAGTGGCTAATCCATGCGTGACAAAAGATGTTTTCGCTGGCAAATAGTTTACCCACAACTAAATTGAGCTAGCAAAGCAGTTTTGCAGGTGTGGAATTTATTACATTTGCCCAATGCTGATGAAACAGCGCTCTCTCACCTGTTATTGAATGATGCTCACTCGCCAGGTGCTACAGTCTCCCAATGTGTGTTTGTAACTGCAGTGACTAATCTATGCATGACAGAAAATATATATAAATGTGTTTTTTTTGCCAGGGAATATTTTACTTACAAATACATTGAGCTAGCCAAGCAGTAGTAGAATACATACATTTTCACGGCAATGGTGTTTTTCTACAGCCATTACACTATGCTATCAAAATGAATTTGAGAATGATATATTGAGGTTAATGTTCTAGACTTAGGGGCTTTAAGTAGAACAAATACAAAGCATGATAGTGAATTTTGTTTGTTTTATTCAAAGAACAAATACTCATAACGTCCCAACACTTGAGTGTGATAATCTCTCTGTTAACAGTTACAGCCATGTATAAAATATGAGTCATGGTCTGAAGTTTATTAGAATTTGTAAAAGAAAAGAAATTACAATTTAATTAGCGAGACTAAGTTGAAGAGAAAAGAAGGCAGTACATTTACAGTGATTGATAACATCTGTTTCATGGTACAACCAATCACATTGCTGTTTCTTTAAAAACGTATGAGTTGCAAGTGAAACCTAAAATGATACGCAATAGAGAATTATAGTAATATCTGCATATTTTGTTGTTGACCTTGACTGGTCAGAAGAAGAAGAAAAAAGAGCACATAAATAGAAACCAGTGTGCACACAGAAGGGGTGAAAGCTCTCAGCTGTGGTGGAGGAGGTCACGAGGAAGGGGTGAGGGGGAGATGCAGTTGCCATAGAAGATCTGAAGGTTCTGGTCAACATCCATATGGTTCTTCAGAAAGTTCTCCAGATCTTGGACTGACATCTCGTGAACATCGTTGCTTCGTTTGGCGTTCTTGGCCAAGGCAGCCTGCGAGGGGAAGCGAACGCGGACGTAATGGGGTGCGTTGCGGTCGTAGTCGGTGCAGCAGTAAGCGGACCACACGTCTTCAGGGATGGCCACGCGGTCCTGGTTGTTGCGGCGGATCATGTTGCCTGCGGTGGTCACTCCAGTGACAATAAATGCAGTGCCGCGGCAGTAGTTGTTAAGGCGGACACGGATCCGCTCCTCGTACTCGCGCCAAGGCCCGACGTTGAACTCCCGAATCTCTGGAACCACGTTGGTCAGGGTGTAAGTGGCGTCACGGTCATATGCTTCGGACTGGTGCTGGTCTGGGTTCAGTTGAGCTCTCTCATAGAGAACCACATCAGAGTAATCCTCCAGGACTGCCTGGCTGTCCTCAAACTTCATGTGCAGGTAACCAGTGGGGAAGGGCAGCATGTTCCCACTCCCATCGACGTCCGCCAGCTGAGGAAACACAGGGGAGCACTTAGATTTGTGATACGTTGGAATGAGTCCTCTACGCTTTCCCCTTCTCCAGTTGCTTTTAGAGTGGGCCTATTGCTCCCAGCTGCTGAAAACGCCACGCTGCAACCACACAGTGAACCTGCCTCTTAAAGAAATGACCTGAACTGACCTGAAAACTCGAACAGAGTTTGGGAAGAAAGCCTCGAAACGAAAGGAATGACTCGTAATGGGTTAAAACGCAATTGTCCGATTTAGGGAAGATGCATCTATCAAGGAAATTGCCGATGGTGTCAGTGAGATAACGCCGTGCTTTTTAATTGGACTCTACCACAGCTGTCAGCATGAACCACCGCTGGAACGGTCCGTGCTGCTGCTGCCAGGTGTACCTTGATGTGGGACTTAACCTGGTTAAATAAAGGTTACAAAGACCTTTAACGTTATCATTTTGGAGGGAAATAAGACGAGTGTCTGACCTGTGGCTCAAACATCCAAGGGTAGTCCACGCGTCTGTCCCCCTCCGTCTTCTTGAAGGTGTACGCCGAGTAAACCGGTATGTGTTTCTTGGGGTCGTACAGGGTCACAAAGCGAGGGTTGTCTGCGTAACGTTGGCAGATCTTCTTCAGGTTGCCGTCGATGATCCCCCGTGGCGGCGTTCCCATATACAGGGAATCCTTGCATCGTTCCGCATCGTTGAAATCCTGAACAACCATCGCTGACGTTCGAGGCACAAAGTAGATGAGCCAGAGGGCGAACACCAGACAATGCCTAGAGATGTTCATGGCATGAACTTCTCCTCAGAGGCTGCTACTCTTAAGGTCTGCAGAACATCAGTGATAGAAAATGCGTGAAGTTATGATTTAAATGTAACAGGGCGGATATGCAAAGTGAGCGGAGTGTGGCCAAAGAACCCATATATGGGCGTGGGTGTGCAGGCCATGGCATTGCTCTATCCTACGAAACACCTTTAAGACGGTATTGAAGAATAGAGTAGAACTTATGATATCTAATCCGACATAAGGAGAAGATAGAGTGTGCTACTACTGGGTTGGGTTTGTGTGTTGTTTGCAATGGGAGAAACTACTGGTTGAGTTACCAGTCTACTTATAAAAGTAATAGTGATAATGAACGAGGAGAGACCTTATTCTGCCAATGAGGATTTGTTCTCTTGATTGCCCATAATGCAATACCAAATCAGATTAGTTCATGTTTTATTGTTATTTCAGAGGTAAAGCTAAAAAACAGCTTGGATCCTGTTCTGGACAGGTTAAGTGCATCGTCTCACTTTGGCCCTCGGAGTTTCTGATGGGGTTATAATTTGGCCTTTTGGCCAGAGGCCGACCAGGGCGGCAGGTATTATATTGATGGTACCCACTACAGTTAAATGGTCAGGGAACACGACACTGAGTCCTTGACTGCTCCAGGGATGCAGTGATGTGTGTTCAATCTGAAAGAAAACACTCATTCTCTTAAGTGTGAATTTGATTTCATTACGTTACATTTTTACTTTAGCACCCCCTGGAATTTGTAGCAACCATTATCTCACATCGCGTGGGGCGATTAGACATGGGACATTGGAATGGGACTTTCAGGAAGGTGTCATCAACCCTTTTTTGGCGTGTCAGTCTCCTGTTACAACTTTCGTAGTACAACCGTATCGCTATGACTGGTGGACTTCCCTGTGAACTGTACAGCTGTCCTTCATACTCATAGAGTCATAGACGTGAGCTTTATCAATGTGGTTGATAGAGCTCACGGTAAAATGTAAAACTGTCTAATCCGTCTCACTACGGAACAAAAGACCCACAGTGATGGTTCAGAGGTGCAGTGCCAGTCGGCCTGAATGGCGGATGATAAGCCCATAGGCAAAGAGGAAAGAAGAAAAAAGATAAAGCATAAAGGTTTAACTATGTATGGACTTTTGAACAGCGACATCTCTGCACTGCACTTCGTCCGTTTGAAATCGACTTCATCGGTGCGTCGTAACATCTTGGTCACATCATGCAAATCCGTATCTCGTTCGGATTAACCGTATCGTCCGCCATTATTTCATGGCTGCAGCAACCGTCGAGCACAGCGAGGACATGACCTGTTTTCAGCACCGAGGCAAACCGTCTTCTCAGCGTTTTTCTTGATTTGGCACGTGTCAAAGTATCACTCGGCTGGGGCCGACAGCCCGGGGCGCCAGGGCGGCCTTGAGGTCACGCAGAAAGGTCACGGATTTGATCCCCGCGACAGCCATATGCCCTGTCAAAGTGTCAAGACACTGAGCCGCTGCCTGCTAACTCCTTGTAAGGTGCCGTGGATAACAGCGTCAGCTAAATGTAAATGAGATCGGCTAGCTGGAGTCCTCTGCGGTGTTTTCTATGATGCCGTCCTATACCGCCTTCTGGTCGAGCACGCTCTCATGCAAATGCAACGTTTGTCAGATGAGCCGGAGCGGCCATCTTTCTCTGCCCTAATAAGTTAATTTGAGTGACTGG
>OMOT01000931.1:0-10878 GCA_900312575.1 Acanthochaenus luetkenii
GGGGGAGACAAAGAAGAAAATGTGGTGTAATTATATTAAAGGGTCATATTCACTTTGTTACACATGGTGGTCTGGACTTGGTCTCGACCACCTTTGGTCTCAGTGTTTACTCAGCCTTGTAGAACTGGTCTTGGTCTTGGCTTAGACTCAACTAAAGTAATTCTGATGACAGTCCAGTAGGAGGTATGGGCTAATTCAAGGAGTCAACTGGTCAATTCAGGTGCATAAAGTGGGTGTTGTTATTGGCACTGAATCACTGCGTGGAAAAAGTAATGATATGACATCAAACGTTATTCCCCTGGTCCATTTGACATGATCAAACTAACATGTGTGCATGGTTTTTACTGTGCTAAACGAGTTTAACAGATATTTTGGAATACATGTACAGCAAATCCCTCTGAGTTGAATTAAACATAAATAAGTAAATTGTAATAAATTACATGTTTCCAAATAAAACCAAAACATTACATGTTGTAACTATAATAACACTTTTTCGCCAGGGTCTATAAACGCATGCGTTGCAATCATTGTCGGCATTATTCTAACGGAAGACGTTATTAACGTTATATTCTAAGGACTGGCGCAATGCCGTACATTACAAGGAAGTGTCGTGAAATAACGTAAACCAGATGACGCGGGGGAATAGAAACGGAAAGCAGCGGGCTTGTTTGAAAGGAGGACACGGCATCACAGTAGCTATTGACAACGGTGTTACTCGCCAGTAAAGTTTGTTTATGTTTTGTAGAAAAGGCGCAATAAACATTTCCCCGTGCATGACCAACTGTTTTACTGTTGGGGCATGTCGTGGACTTTTCACGCGGAAGGTTGTCAGCAACAGCAGCGGACTGCATGAATGTATGTTAGGTGGCTAAACGTTAGCTAGCTAACGTTACGTTAGCTAACACAGTTTTGTATTAGCTAGTGCAGCGCTGTGGTGTTACGGCTGTTGACCGCTGGCTGACAGTCAGGCTGTCTCAACAGGTAAGAGACGTCCACTGTCCTCCGCCTGTGAATTTCACATTTACACGGTGCCTTTACCGCTGTGGCACTTGTTGATAACGTGTCACCCAACAGCCAGAGCCGTTTATCTAATACTGCATATCTTCTGTCGTTTATGAAGGGCTCCAAACTAATGCAATGTGTTGTTGTGCTTATGTTACAGCCCTACAATGTCACCCAAAGACGACCCTCGTATCTTGGTTTTGGAAGAGCAAGTGAAGAGTTTATCCGACGAGTTAATGCAATGCCAGGTATGTTTAAATGTGTTTAAATGGCTGCACACACACTGTTGCAGCGTTTATTCTGTTAGCTGCAACATGGATTTTATGGAAAGAAACACACAGGGCTAAGACTACACTCACTGCACAAATATGAATGCACTTTCCTTGCTGCCTTAGAATTTTAAGTTGGTTGTAATAGTACGGCATGGTTAGGTCAAACTTTATTCAGTTGTTCTATGTAGTAAAGCTCACAGAGTGAACTTAAGACATTAAGCTCAATCAGCAAATGTCTTATAATGTTGACAAGTGTTCATGAATTGAATCCACTAATTGATGAGAGGCATTCCAGTGTTATGTGTTCTTGTGCTAGTGAGAAGGTTGTAAGTGTCAGTTGTCATAATCACTGTACCATGTGGCAAAAAGTAGTGAGCACAAGAGGTGGCTACTGCTTGCCATGTCTAACAGAATGGCCACTCCACATTATAAACAAAAACTATGATTTACCTCCGATACATACATAACAAGTCTCCATCCTGCAACTTTATTCAAACTAGGAGAAGGGTTTCTGGTGACTTCACTCAAATATAATGCATGCTGGGAAGTTTGCTGAAGTATGAAGTATGTTTCTTAGTAAACTTAGTAAACACTGATTTGTGAATGCTTGGTAAGGTGTTCTTTCACCTCGTTATTTTAACTCGCAAGACATGAACTCATGATTATAAGTTCTGAAGCTGATAAATATTGCAATTGTAAGTTGAAATTGACAAATGCATCTACATACAGTGAGTTAATGAATAAAGATGAGTTGAACTCACTGAATTGCACTGTGAGATTTTACAGTGCTTGGTCCTTGCAAGTGTTTCGCAATGTTTTTCATTGCTGCTGAGCATGCTTGAGATATCGCCTTTCTTCCTGATTCCCTGATTCAGTGATTGAGAGAGCGTGTCCTTGCATGCTCGCCACCAGGTGGTGCCTAATAACACGAGTCAACTCACCTGAATCCAGCATCTCTCACTTTGCATATGTACACTACCTTACTATGCAGGTAAACTGCAGTTGTGTTCTGCAGATGATGTGTTACAATCATGTTTTTATAACACTATAAATACCTAAGACATGGGGCAGGAACGTTTGTTGTATATTGTGCTGCTGTTTGCATATATACTGAGTGCCTTATTTACATTTTGTGCATAGTATAGTTTGTCTTTGGAAGTTAATTATTTTGAGTTTGCTTAGCGAAAAGCTCAAACCTTTTGGCATTTAAATTCAGTGATGTGCAGGAGCAGCAGGGCATCCTCACAGACTTGCAGGAACTGGCTCACACAGTGGTGCAAAGCTGTGTGTGCATCTATGTAACTCAGTAAACAATCAAACGTACCCACTCTCTCACATAGGTAAGTCATCATCGCTCCCAAGTCACTACTATTGAGTATGAGTAATTGAAAGCTAAAATGCAATCCAAAAAAATTATTAGCAATTTACACACACACAAAAAAATCAGCCTTATATGACTGCGTCATCTGGGCTTATCTAGGAATGTCATGTATGCTTCCATGATGCTGACACTTCAAAGCAAGTTAACGTGGACCATAGTCTCACTAATCATGTTATGCATGTGTTTTGAGCCCTTTAAGTCCACATGGATGATATCAATTTTTTTCAAAGTTGTATCTGTATAGCTATAGTTTGTGTATGTGAGAGATGCACCATGGCACGTAAAATGTCATAAACTCACAGTTCTAGTGAATCTTTTGATTCTTCTTTTTTTTAATTCAATTTGATACACATCCACAAATGGCGTATTCTGCCAACTTATTACATTATATAGGATACAGGTGAAATATCATTTTGGTGTCAGAGTAGTGACAGAGTAGTACTCACACAAGGGCCTTGTGGACCCCTATTAGAGATACACATATTTATTGTCCCTACCACAATAAGAATTGTCCATTCCTGCACCACTTACAGTCATATTGTAGCCAAAATAACTGAACTATGTACAAACAGCCAAGATATTAGGCCTTAGTTATTTGTAATAATCTAGCCATTGTGAATACTATATAACTTTGTTAATACAGATGCAGAGTACCTTTGTCCTACATACATTTTGATGTAATCATATAGGCCTACATCCAGGTTAAGATGTTACTGCCAGGTGTAATGCACTACATTATACTACTACTTTGCTACTGATATTTTGTTCAGTCCAGATTTAAGTCTCTTGCTACTTCACATTACAACACATCTACTCCATTGAACTGACATGGAAACCATCCTTGGTGGTCTAGTCTAGAGCAGAATATCAGTGATTCTGCCTATCTAATGGGGACCTTTAGTTGTGCAGTGTAACATTTAAATAGTGGCATTTTAATACCATTGATCTCTTAAGTCTCTGGCACGACGTACTTCAGGACTTCCTTTAACTACAAAGAGGCTCATCTTGGCCAGCAAATGTTTCAACTAGACCATGCTAATTTGTATTAACATGTGGCTGAATTCCAAGGGCTCGCTTTGGTATATTTAGCCCATGGTGTTTCAGTGTCTGGAATCACAATTAATAATTCATTGATCATCAAACACACATTCAATGCATCTTTAAGTACACATACGGCAGAGGAGAGCCCTTGATGAGGGTCCTGGCTGAACTGTCTGTGGAACAGCTAATGGCAGCCAAAGGCCAAGCAGAGGGAGACCACCTATTTGAAGTCAACCAAGCTGCTTAATTTTGTTGTTGGCTGCATTGCAGGGCGGATTTGGTGAGATCTCTATCCCCTTACACCCCACCCCTTCTTTGTGCGCACACACACGCACACGTAGACAGAGATCCACCAGTCCTTCCACTTTATATGTTCAACCCATGGTCTTATCAAGGTCTGCCGCTGCCATTTAGTAAATAATTGATTAGATACTTTTGAATGGGGGGTTCAAATTCATGTACTAATTGAAGACCAGTAGATTCCAGTGGGAGGGACGACTTTTATCTTATGATGATGTGAACATAATTTATCAGATAATTTTATATTAGGTCGATTTGGTATAATTCTGTCTTTTAATGTCAGAAAATGTAGTTTTTTGATATCCCTCATTAAATGTAATGTAGCTTAAAAATGTTTGAAAAACCAGCAAGACAATTTGAATTGGAAATGTGTCGGGAGCTGGCTGGGCCCTCTACTTGAAGATGACTGTGTCATCAGTTTTTAGTTTCTTCGGGACTAGTTACTTTGGAGCTGCAGTGAAAAACATATCCGGAGAGCACTTTATTAATGAAGAAAATGCAAGATCGACTGCTGTGTTTTGATTTGGATCCCAGCTCTCCCCCGTCATAAATACTGCATAATGACAAGTGTCAATGCTGGCTCCCCTTGAGTCGAAGGTCACATCTGAGTGGTGGAGCTCCCTGTTAAGACAGCCCCATGATTAGAGAGAGCAGGCCAGATCACAAACTATTTTGTACAAGATGTTCAAATGAGTGATTGTCTCCCCCCTTCTCTCGTATGCTAATGTCATTGAGCATCCTATGGAATTTGTTGTTTTTCATTAAGAAAAGCTGAGATGCGATGCTGGTGACTCTTTCCTCACAGGCCTCACTAAATTTTGAGATAATTTTTCTTTATGCAAGAACATTTTTAGCAAAAAACATTATCTCTCTTAACAATTGTTGACTTGTTGAATTCTTGTTGAATTCTTTCTTTTCACAGGCAGACAAGGAGTTTGTGTGGACCCTGTGGAAACGCCTGCAAGTGGCCAATCCAGACTTGACCCAAGCTGTCAGTTTGGTGGTTGAACGGTGGGTAGATTCAAACTTTCAAATTGCTACCTCAGAAGCTCAACAGCTGAAAATTCCTTTATCTCACAAGTGAAGAGAAATATGTGTGAAAGAGGTGTTTGAGGCACCTTGGCCATTCTGCTGGGGTTACGGTGGAATCTGGTGCAGATGCTGATTTAAGCCTTCTTATCCCCGGTCTAGCAGTTCAACCATGGAAACCCTTTGAATGAAAACAGTCTTCCTCTGGCTCTCCCATGTGGACACTCAAAACACTCTTGCCAAATTCTTGTCTTTATCTGATAAAATGTGAGATTGAATACGACCTTTTTTTACAGGGTGGCTAAGCTACACCAAATACAGTGGCATGGGAACTTAAAAGAACAGAGGGTCAGGTTTTTACTGATGATGCACAGTGGCATAATTTAAATATATGGAAACAGTTATTTGACTTTAAATTGTCTTTGATGCAGGAATAATTCCTACAGTATGAACAGGTTGCTATGTAATATGGCCTCTTACATATGATCCAACTGCCATTTTAAAGGATGAAAAGCTTTATTTAACATTTTAGGGTAGTTGTTGATTTTGTTATTGGGGAATTCTATTTTCCCCTATCATGGGTATCAAGATTCCCCCAGAAAGATTGTCTATGGTTCATTAGATATTTGGCATATGCTGTTTTGTTTGGATTAAAGGTCTCAAATAATTCCTTTCAATCTAATAATATATAACAACGAATAAACTTGCGCTCCAATGACCTCTTTTGAAAGAAAGATTCACTAGCTCTGAATCCAAATTAAACAAGCAACTTCAGGAATATATGTGGCATACATGTTAACAATAAAGATATTTATACTTGCATGTTATATGTATATATTATTCATTTGCTTTGTTTTTCTGTGATGTGGTCCATTGAGCATACCATACGGTATTGTGCTTCTGAAAATGTTCTTTATGAAATGGTATTGATGAAGTATACCCATAATAATTGCTGTGTATCATACCACATGCAAGCTCAACTAAGTTGTTTGAAGTCCCTTAATCAGGGTAAAACACAGTGCAGCAGTGTAGAGAGAGTTCCTTGCTTCCTACCTGTGTCTCTCAGGCATTCTCTACATCCTCTCCACTTCCTTTATAGCTCTCTATGGAGACCCATCAAAGTATGTTGGTCCTCTGAGACTGGTGGGGGAATATGCACCCAGAGAGTGTATGTGTATCGTATCACCTGGTGCGCAGGGGGATATTGACATGGTAATTGCGTCGACTCCAGTCAAGCACTGGTGCCTACTGGGAATCACCGTTCACACCCCCTCCTCGGCGGATCTTATACAGTGATTGGTTGGTTGCTCAGGACATGGTGAACACAGCCCAATATACAAGGAGATGTAGCTAGGCCAGCATGCGTTCCAGTTCCTCCAGGGACACCAGATACTTATCTCCATGTCTTACAGGGGAGAGGGCTGATCAGAAGAGGCAAAGAGAGGAGAAAAAGGCCTAGGGGATGGGAGGGGTAGAAGGAGCGAGTGACAATCGAGTTGCTAATGAATATTCCTCTCACATTATCCAGTTATCATCAGAATCATTTACTTTTATTCACCAAGTACAACAGGTGCACAGGGAATTTGAAATTGGTAATTGGCACTGACACATTACAAGACAATTACACAGCACAGAATTCACACGGTAGGTGCGACAGGACTTCACATATAGTACAGACAAGGCATACTTTGTATGACAGTCAACTAAAGAAAAAGACACTACAAATATACAATCAAAGCTATTTATTTGTATATTTATACATACTTGTCTGTCTGTCTGTCCATCTATCTAGTATCTACAGTATCTGTGTCTGTTAGGTTACCCTGTGTGCATTGCCTTATTACCTCTGAGTGACTCTCAATTTTGAATGACTGGACTCGCATGCCTGCTCTCTTTTTTTGCTCTCTTTTGCTCCAGTGAGAAGCACAAAGCTGAGACTAAGGACAGGAAAGTGTTGGAGATCCTCCAGACCAAAGACTACAAAATGCAAGAGTTGGAACAGGTACAGTGTGATTTGGTCTAGCAGGCTGTGGTTCTGAGTTTAGTGAATGTCTGTTGGATCTAGACTCATTAAAGGAGAAAAGTCATTAAACCAGGCCTGAGAAAGGCTGCTAGTTGAAAGCATTAGAACGAAAAGTACACGCAAGATTTGTTGTTACACAACATTTTAGAAGATCATGGGTCATCGTTTATCAAAATCTATTTGTAAACTAAAACTGCTCACTACAAAACACACCACTGCACTTTGTATTCCTCGATAAACCGACCATGTTTACATACCTTGCTCATGAGCATTTATAAAACCCTACTTGGTCTGACTCTATTTGGGGAACCTGTTACAAACTTCATCCTTCACCCATGACACACATTCTGCCTGTCATATTTGGTAAAAAGTCAAGGTCAAAGATCAAGTTGTCACGGGGCTAGTCGTCTTTGAACTTCACTGCATTTAGCAAGTGGAATGTGATGTAAAGGACCAGTTTCGTTGCTATATCTGCTTTCAAGGGCTCTATCATGGACATTATCTCACTTTATTCACGTCCCAATTACCTAGTTCTGCGCTGTGCCTAACATTTTAATGCCTCCATTTCTGGCCTCTACTACCTTTTTACATCCTGCAGCAACCCATCTCTTAAGATGTTTTAATATGACTCCTTTGTTTTCTCTGCTGCTTAATGTTTGTCTTCATGCTAAACTGTGTTTGGGATTTATCTGCTGAATCTTACTCACGCTCCATCTTGCTGTCTCTGCTTCCATCTTTTTTTTAAACCTTTATTTGACCAGGAAATGGTTATTTGTACTTTTTCAGCCATGTTTCCTAGTCATACAGCTACACACATTTACACCTGGGAGCTCCATTAGAGCAATTGGGGGTTAAAGGCCTTGCTCATGGACACCTTGACGATAGGTGTGGAAGAGCATTTTCACTTTTCTCACCCACATTTAGACTACCACAGTTCTCAATTTTGCTTTAATATCTTTCTGTCAATGAAACTTATTTTATTTTATTTTATCCATACTCATCCACTCAAGAGACAATTAGCCTTTTCTAGGATGTAATAAATGATAATATTAATACATTAGCATTTATTCTTAGTTTGCTTGCTTGATTTAATAAATACCAACAGAATCTTTATATATTTTCAGCTGTACCCCTCCAGCTCTCTCGCTCTCTTATATCTGCCTTTCTTTGCGTCGCACCTTGAGTAATATTTGTTGGTGGTATGATAGCTAACGATAATGACATCACTAATGTAATTTTCTCCAAATCATCGTCCCTTCGCTGAAGCATCTGTCAGTCTCCTTCATTAGCGTTCCTTTCATCTAGCATCCTGTTCATTCCTAATGAGACTTGCTTTAATGGAGTCATCAGCTTGCCAGCAGTTCTTCTCACCACCTTCCTTAGCCATCTAAACACTGGTTTAGTAGATATAGTAGTCATGGTAGTAGCCTTTAGATATGACTAACTAACTAAGATATAATGTAATAACAGTACAAACAAAGCTAAGCCACAAAGGGACTAAGTAAGGTAAAACTGTCCCTTTCATGACTGCTTGGAGAGTGCATGATTGATTAATTGATTGATTCATTATTTATAGTCATAATAATGAGGTTTGAAGTTAGTTTTTAAGTGTAAAAGATCAAGCTGACTTTCAATTTAAGTCAACATGTTGCTAGCGAACCAGCAAGCGAGTTCAAGTACAAAAGTACAAAATTGCTAATGTTACAGTGTTAAACATACACTTTCAGGCAATGTTGTGTCATGCAAAATGTCTTCATGTAATTTAAAACATTGGCTTGTAAAGCGAAATGTGATCAATGTTTGGCATCATATTTGTACACATGAAATTGATTCCTTAGGCAGGGCAAAAACTGCAGAAGGCAAATTTGTTCACATTTGTTTTTCAGCTTAAAAGTATTAAAGTTAAGGGTTGCATTTAAAGGAAGATGTCATTCTTCAAGTTATAGTCCACAGTCAAACAAATGCGTTATACATTACACCGCAGTAGTACAGTTGTGAAAATGTGTTATGGAAAAGTTTTGAAATTAAATTGTTAAAATAAGTGTGGGAACCCTGTTAAAGTTCTAGCCTATTTGAGAAGCTCGTTAATAGTCCTGAATTCTGTGCTGTGTCATTCAGCCCACTGACAGTCATTATCTCCTCCACCGTCTTGAGCCATACGCACCCAAATGGTGATTAATAGTTTTTTCCTACTTTCGGAGATGTGATGGTCCACTGAGTCCACGCAGGATCTCACAATCCTCTTAATGTCTCAACTCTCCAACGTTGACAATCTTTTTTTCCTCCTCCTCTTCTTTTTTTCTCTTCCACCTCCTCCTCTCTATACTTTCCCTCTCCACTCCCTTCCATTTTTGTAACATAATTAGCTTTCATTTTTGAACTGCACTGGGAATTTTCAAATGCTAATCTCTCTGTCCTAGACCTCTTAACTTGGCGGAACCCCCTTTTTCTTCACGAACCAATTGAGCACTACTGGGGTTCAAATTGTTCTTGCCTACCTCATTATCAACGTTTGAATTTATTTTCTGCTCGCCAGTATAAATCTCTATTAAAGCCCCTCCGTTCTTTGCATGGCGAACTAGGAGTAGCGAGCAGCGCTAAATCCACTATCTGGATAGATCTGAGTGATTCCCCCAACATGGCAATTAATTGCATCCCCGAGCACAGCGTTATTTGAGAGCAGGGTGTACCCACAGAAGGCTGTGGATTACCAGCCAATGCCAGACCGCAGCTGATGCAGTGTTAAAAGGCCAGTCTCCTCCTGCTAAGACCAAAAAGCCTGCCAAAAAAAGTGAACATGCTGTATACCAAAGGAATAAAAAGAGAAGGGTCCTTAAAGTCATAGTACCATTCTCACCGACCTCCAGTTTGTTGAACCATGAAGATCATCATATTGACCATCATGGAGTTTTATGATGTTTTATGACTCAATATAGGTTTGAAATATATATTGAGTATCAATTAATATAGCTCTTAATGTATGGTTTCTGTTGCTGCTGAATTGTCTCATGCTGCAATATTGTAGTGTTATAAGCATAGACCCTTTAATATATAGAACTCTTAACGCAAATAGGATAGAGGATTTGTGAGGGAACCTAATCTTGTGTTTAGATGTGGCTTGGATCCCAATCAGGACACAATTTTATAATTAGACTTTCCAGGTGTAAACTGGGTCATAGGGTTAACCTATGGTCCAGAAGGATTTGGATCCATATATATTATATTACCAATATTAATCTAAGCAGTTAATTATCTTGAAACAAGCCGGGCTGTTTTTTTCCCCCTTACCCCTAGATTATTTTGGGTTGCCGTTGCATGTATATTCTCGAAATACCAACGTGCACAATGTGTTCCTTGAACTGCATTTTGGATCTCTGTGACTTTCCTTGTCTCTTTACCTCCCCGTATCTCTCTCTCTCTCTCTCTCTCTCTCTCTCTCTCTCTCAGAAAGTAGCAGGGCAGCAGCAGGAGATTAACCAACTGGTACAGAGGAATATGGCAGTGGATGAGGAGAGGGCCTTAATGAAGAAGGAGCTGACAGATCTGCAAGAAAAGCTGGTGAATAAGAGTCATGAACTTAAGGTTGGTGGAACACTTTTCCAGTGGCAGTCTGGCCCACACACTCTACAAGTCTATTTTCTGTGTGACACCAAACAGGACAAGTCCCCTGTGGCTATAGCCGCAGGCCTTCAAATCACTTTGGAGAGAAAGAGGGTCTCTCAGCTCCCTTACACATAACCTCTCTCTCTCTCTTTTTTTTTCTCTCTCTCACCCACACTTTTTCTCTTACCACTGACGGGAGAGAATACTTAACAGCTGGGGGGGGGGGG
>OMOT01000933.1:0-11453 GCA_900312575.1 Acanthochaenus luetkenii
CCATCTCTGTATCAGCTTTAGCTTTGTAGAGAGGACCCCTGCCACTTAACCCTTTTGCTGGTGGCCAGCCAAACAGCTCTGTCTGAAAGTGCACTACCCACTGTGGAGCTGCTGGGAATGACTCCTGGCATCACGATTAAACTAGCCTCTTTGTGCTCTCCATGCAATGTAAACATCAAAAACCACCATTGTGTGTGAGAGAGTACTTCTTTATAACAATGAAAGCCACTGGTAATGATCCTGTGAAACAGTTGGTTCATATCATTGTGGGAGACCCATTTGCGTGAGGCTAAAATCACCGTGTGAAATACATAATATTTTCGTTGAAAGTGTTTGACAGCGGAGTAATTCGAACATCTCTTTATGAAGTTGTTTTCGTGCTGTCACTGGAGTGAGATGAACTCTATTACTCGATGGAACAACCCAATCATTTTCCATTGCCGTCAGAAAACACTGGGAGAAGCCTGCAAGACTCTTGGAAAAACAGACTAGCTGGGCTCAAACACCACATGCCCAAGCCCAGTCCTCCTTGGAATGCTATCTGAGCGTGCATGTGGAAATGAGAGTGCATAATCGAGCGGAGCAGGTGACAGGAGAGTGTGCCAAGCTGCTTGACCAAAGAAGAGAGGAGAGGAGAGAAACTGCAGCATTAGAAAGAAGGACGTGCATAAAGACTTACTGTAGTCTGGTTCGACTGGGCTCTGTATCTCCCCCAGATATGAAGATCCCGACCAGCGTGCTATGGCAAGTGATGAGGGGCAAGGAGCAAGGGGCAGGGGGCAAGAGACAGGGAGAGAGACGCGGTGTGGAGGTCGAAGGGGTACAAACAGGAGCCAAAGGTCAAGGATCAAACAAGAAAAGCGAGACAAGGACCAAGTTAGCCGGGCAGGAGCAGAGAGGTTAAAGTTTCAGGAAAGCGAGAGAGGAAATGAATGGGAGCAAGGGAGAGAAAATAGAAAGTGACAATTAGAAATAGAATTGTCAGAAACAGAAACAGGTGTACAGATCAGCAAAAGTTTCCAAGATGGTCAGACTTCAAATACATTGTGTTTCAGCAGCCAAGAAGGTTTGGACAAGGGCAAGACGTTACCATTTCTGTTTTAGCAATATCATTTGTCCCATAAATGTGCCACCAAACATAGTTGCCTTGGACACCGCGAGACTGTTGTTGAAGAGGCTAATTCTGTGTCTGACAACAGACGTGAAAGTCTGCTTGCATGACATTGTCCATGGGAAAGGGTCAGGAGGTAGCTCTTAGGAATGATCGGTCACTAGGCCAGCGGAGCACAGAGGATATCCTACGGACCAAACACACTTCCGCACACTGCCCTTCACATCTCTGCTGTCTGACAGATCCTACCTGGGGCTTTGCAGTGTCACAGGGAGGAGCAACTTCCTGTTTCCCATACTCGATGGAAAATACTGAGCACCGTCCTAACCACTTCTTACCAAAGGTAACTGGCAGGGGAAACAATGCCCTTGTTCTGTTTCGTGGTGACTCATTCATTCTTCCACTGCTTTGGTTAAACCATGTCAGTTGAGGAGGCCTTTCAGTCATTCTGAAAGTCGGGATAGGTTTCGGAAAAAGGACCTTTTTCACTGGGAACAAAAGTGGTGAACACATTTTAAGAATAATGCAACACATTTACAAATACCTCCTCATTAGCATGACAACGATTTGAGCACTGTGCTGACGAGATAGACTTTCAAGCTCCGGTCCAGATTCTGTGCGAGTCCACTCCGTAAACTTCAACAGACAGCCGTAAGCAACCGCTCCTCCATAATGAAGTGAGTGCACTGTATCCAGCTGTTTTACAGCTGCACAGACGGAAACATACGGCCGCTGATACACAATTACTGTAGCAGTCTTCTCTAAAGAATTCTCTAACGTAGGTTTACACTAAGTTGGCATATATGTAAGATATATATTTTTCTGGTAGGTTGCATGTCATTTAATAGAAGAAATTAACTGTTGCTGTTTGTTGATATTATCAGGTCAAGAGGAGGCTGCGATAACACACTAATTAGTACTAAATACTGTAGTTTAAGGGCTACGTTTCCCAAAATAGCTTAACAGTTTACTAATTATGTCCAGGAAACAGACAACAGTGGGACTGAAAACTTGCCCTGCCCAACATCTCTGAAGAATAGCGACCCAAACTAATTAGTGCTAATGAAGCATCCACTACTTCAAAGGCTTCAGAGATGTTGTGATCCTTGTCCGAGTCAAACTGCCATGAGAGCGAGAGCCAGAGAGAAGGCGGACACAGCTTAACTCTCCTCTCTTTTATGTGCAAGAACAGACCATGCTCATTCACTGACACAAAGTGGCCACTGTATCGCAGAATGAACAGACGGGAAAAAGATCGTTCTCTTATCTATATGGGGAGAAACCACGTTACTGTAAGTAACAAGTCAAATTTGGTGATGCATTCGGTCATATATGTATCGAAGTGTTATCCAACAGAGGCAAAAGAGTTAACGGATTAACAAACCCCAGGAGAGGCATTATGACAATCATATGGACACTCCTTAGTGTGCAACCAGGAAGCCACTGACCAACTATGGAGCCCTGTCAAAATAAACTCTCAGACCTCGGGGAACTTAGGGACAGTTGAATACACACCCCAAAACCACACTCTTTCACACGCTCTAATTCAGTCATAGTTTTGTAAGAAAACAAGCCATTGTCTTTTCTTTCAGCTTGTTTTAGGGGAAGGTTTTCCATTTTTGTTGCAGCACAGGTCATCAAAATAAACCGACATATCAGTTACAACCTTGTCCTTGACATTGCCATGTGGAAAAAGAGACAGTACAAACAGCAACACACGCTCTCCATGAAAACCTGAGCATCTATTTCCTAAAGAGGAGAGGCAAAAGCCAGTTCTCCAAGGCAACACAACAGAGAGTAGCAACATGGGGCCGGGGAATAATTCTCAAGTCAGTGACTAAGACCATTCAACAGCAGAGTAGTCATTGAGAACAATGTCCTCCCTGGGTTCCTTGGGCCTCGTCACTGACACTCGACTGTTTGCCTATGGAGGATAAAGGGTTTTAATCAATGGCTAACACAAACTATTCTGACAAAGGTTAACTCAAACATGTCCCGTGTCCTTCAAGAACACAGCGCTCATGTTTTGCCTACTCTTGTTGGACTGTTACAACCACATTGTCCACAGGTGTAAGTCAACCATCTCATTATAGTGTGAGGCAAGTGATGTCTCTCCCTCACCCTCATTTCTTTTGGCGTGCTCTGCTGCGGGGACGCTGGTGAGTCTGTGTGTGACCACCTTCGGAAAGAACAGCAGTGCAACAACAAAGAGTTCACCAAAATAACTGCAGCTGCCAGCACTTGTCCTTCTGCCCCAGTGTAACTATCCACGAGGCTCCCTGTGTCTGACACACACAGACATGCACACACAAACACACACAGAGGCAGTGGCACTAAAACACACATCTGACCAACTGTCCACCCCAGGAAAAATGCAGAAAGAGTGGGTGGGCTGGCCCCAGCCTGTCCACTGCCCCTCTGAGCGGCCCTCCACACCCTGGACAAACTGCCAGGCTGCCAGACAGGGTTCATTACCCTGATGTATTATCGTCTCATGTTGCAACATCTGTTCTCTTCTAGAGATGATAGAAAAATGTAAACCTGAATTGTTTGTTTTTTACCCAGCAAATACCCAATACCAATTGAGTTGATTAGGAGCACAGTGCGAGTTGTAGTATCATGTAGTATCACCTCAAATTGACGTAATTATTTCAGATGCCTTTTATAAACTACAATGATTTTTTGGTCAAAGAAAATGCTACCAAAAGGTAATCCGCCAAAGTGGCTGGTAAGAGTGGCGTAGTTATACCACTGCCGAATTCTACCCACATTTGGCAGGTGTTAATGTCAAGCCCTGAATAGGTTAATACTATTTTATATGCTACACAATAATAAGATACCTGTCTCTGAATCCCATCGGATCAAGGACAACGTGACCATAGAGTTGAAACAAACTCCCCGGAAGACCAAACACAGAACACATCTCTTATCCTTCTTATCGCTTATCCTTCCCTTGAAAACAAGTGAGAACCTCCAGCACATTGCCTCTCAATTCGACATGTCAGGCAGCAATTGGGCAAATCTAAGGTGGTTTATGACACTGTGCACTGAAATACAGTTGACTTGAGTCTAAACAAGAGACATAGTAACATTCATCACCCTACTACACCAGATCATAATTTAAATATTGTGACTAGCTCAGGTTCTGCCTAAATATGCAATGTGGTCACATTTTGTCTGTGTTAAAATGCCTATGAACAAGGTCAAACAGACTGAAGCAGTCTGAAGACATGTATTCTCAAGCTTTTGATCCAAAATTAGCACTGGGAAGAACTTAGCCTCAGCAGACCTTCTCCAACCGTATCGTCATTACTAAATATACATGGTAACCTTTGTTCTTTGGTTTCTAAACAAAGTGGCCAATATCCCTGATGCACTGGGAATGTCTCTAACGGAGCCTGTGGAGCAAGGGAAGCTCTGGGAGATGAGAGATAAGCAAGATGTTGTCTCCCACAAATCTCTATGGGGCTCTGAGTGAGGAGGTCAAGACAAAAGGTTACGAGGACATGGGACACAACCTTCATATCTCCAGAGAAGATTGCAGTCTGTGATTAGGCAAAAACACAATGGACAAAAGTAGTTGAAAATAGCCTCCAGATGTTTTTCACTGCTTCAACGTGCAAGTCTGAGACTGGCGGAAATGGGAAATCCTCAACACAGAAGGACACAGGGCATAATGGGTGAAATGGGGCACCTACAGTGGTGGAGGGGGAAGGAAGGCAGAGGATTGGCTGGACAGTCTGTACAGCCCACAGGACAGAAACACTCAGCGTAGCATTCAGCATTCAACACAGGAAACCACATTTCCTTCCCACTGCTGTCATGCTCAGATCTAAATATGGAAACGGCCTGCCTCCTCCAATCACGGCAGATACACTGAGCAGAATGCAAATCCAAAGCCACCTTTGAGATAAGACAATATATCAAAGATCGGACACCCCTATTTAATTGCCATCTTAAAGTAGCAGTGACCTTTTCGTGGTGACAAAAGCAATAAACCAAAGTAATGGGGGATTTTTGTAGGCTCATGTCGCACCACAAAATGTGAGTGCAGTAACACACTAGATTTTCCCACCCATCGCTGTTTTTATCTGCCAAATCAACTCTGACCATAAGGCTTCTGCACCAAACTTCCCCACAGGATTTGGCTGAGATATACACACTTCAAAACAGCCTCAACTTTGTTGCTGGACGATGAAAGATAACTTTCAACTATTGAAACCATCTGCAGATCTCTGTGTACCAGAAAAAAGTACAATTTCTCTCAACTCCATTTATTTATGCCTCCTATGGCTCAATCACTATGTCAATATTAACCGTATGTTCATCTTTCTTCATAGGTGCACTGCTCAAATCGGACTCAAATGTTTTAACCCTTACTAGCCTAATGTAAATGACTCCTTTAACTATCCAAATTTAGCTAGGCCTCACAGCAGTGCTATTTCTGTGAGCGAGGCACATGCTATATGCCCCAGCTCTGATGTCAGCTTGCAATGCTGCTACCAAAACAATTATTCTGCCATGATGTCATCAGCTACACCAGCCTGGCAAGTGCCAGCGTCTGGCACCAAGTGCAAACTAAGAAGCAGCAGCCATTACCCACTGGACTTTGTCTGTAATAAGAACCAAAGCAGTTAAAATTAAGTCAGATAATTCCATCTGACTTAATTTGAACTGCTTTGGTATATAAATTGCCTGTACGGTGAACGGGACGAGGACATGATCTAAATGTTGATGTCATCTATAGTACCAAGATCGCCCAAACTGTTTATGCACTGCAAAATAAACTTTTTAAAACTATTCCTTCTGGTGACTGAACATGAAATCTGCTTACCAGTCCATTCCACCACTAAAAACAGTATCAATGCTGTACTAAGGGGAGTCCAGTCTTAAGATTTAAGTACAAATAAGCCTCAAGAGATTGATAGCCTTAACACATGGTTGGTGATACCCTGTAGGCTTAGGTCAAATAGCATCAAGCCATACACAACTAAAAATAACCATATTTCATTGAGTTATGTCTAGGATGAAGAGAAATCTATGAGTGGTAAAAACACACTGCAACAGAATAAAGGTGGCAAACCAAATAAGCATGACTAACAGAGGCAAAACGTCTCACAGTCACACCTATCACACAAAGTTGATTAAAAAAAGAATCCCCTGTGTCCGTGCAACGCAATATGATGGTGTCCTCCCCATATATAAATCCTTTTTAAGTCTATAAAAAACGGAAAGGGGCCAGACAGAGGGAAGCAGTGGGCGGAATGCAAAACAAAGGTGTTTCGCGATATCTGCCACTGCTTATATTGTTTGTCATGGCTTTCATGTGTCTCATTGTGCTTTCACCCCTGCCACCGGTTTAAAGGATGAAAGGAGGAGCGGAGATGTTTATGTCTCCGAGACAAATCTGAAGCCCTGTGTTATGACCAGACTCTGAGCTGGGAGGGAGAGAGGCGATGGTGCAGCAGGATGTGAGGGCGACATCATTCAGGCACAGACAGACATCTAGTTCTGCCTGCATTCACACTTCAACACATACACACACACGCAGCATGCACCCACTGAAGTCAGAATCAAAGAGAGGGGAACTTTAGAGGGTTGAGTGATCTTCCACACGTCAACAAAACTGTACTCAGAGAATTGCTGGATTCACTGGTCCCAGTAATGACTTACCTGTGCTCCCTGGGACCACTGGAGGCCACGGTGTGCTTCCATCATCCTCTCCACTGGGCAGATCTGTGGAGACAGAAACATAAACACAGTGGTTGAAGTCAGTCAATGCAGGTTCACGGCCGGAAACAAACATTCATGGTTCACTTACACAACAGGTGGAACATCAATCTGAAACACAGCTGAATGACACCTACGCTGAATGTACCAAATAGTAGCGACATCTTCCTGATGTTGAGTTGCAGCACCTTTTGCACAACGCACATCTCAATCTCTAACTCGTCTACTTCTCTTCATCTACATCTACTCCTTTGTGATTGGTATACTGATTATTTGATAAGGGAAATCAATAAGGGATACTGGCTTTAGCCTGGTTTCACCTCATCAGTGAACCTAATGACAAGAACAAGTGTATTTTGTACATTCAGTGTATAAAAAGTGAATCCTGCAGGCTTCAGGAAGAAATAGTAAAAATAAGTATTTTCCAGATGGGTTATGCATCCTTGAGCACCATTTACTTAACATTTAACGCCGTTTTGGATGGGTTAACAATCGAAGGAATGCATAATGAAAAACACCAACTCCCATGAATTAAGGACAACTGTTGATGTGGTTTGTGACCTCTATCAAGCCCACCTCCTGAAGCTTCATCAGCGGCAAAGTCCTCGTCATCGTCCAGTAAGCTCGGAGACGCCTGGACATCTTTCTCTCCCACCAAGTCTTCTGGCAGAGGGACCTCTCCCCACACCTTGGAGGCCTGTGTCACCTGCAGCAAACACAGAGGAACAGGGATTTATTGGGGCTGAAGTATCTCTGTGGCGCAAGGTTACACCCAGTGCGATATAGGCCCTGGGACAATGGAGGAAAACAAAGGCCGAGACAGGAAACACCGCATTTTGATATGTTTACTTTTACCATTCATTATCTCTCAGCAGCCTCCCCCAGAGCACACATGCAAATAAAGGTTCATGACGCCACTATGTAGATGCCCGGCGCTGATAACAAATGAAGTTAGCATTAATACAAATGTCCATAGAAATCGTGAATATTTGGTGTATGTATTTCTAATCTGGTGGACGCGGGCTGCAAATGTTCACAGTCTACTGCACTAATCCACCTGTGAATACACACACGAGCATGAATGACTGGATGACACAAATCTGTGTAAGTACGCTTTAAACTCTTGTCCCCCTGGGGTACAACATTCGGCATACCACAACGAGTCCTTTATGACCATCTCCTGGCTCTGGAATCAGGAAGGAGTCTATCACGGAAACATTATGTCACCTCCTGCAGCAGTAAAAACATCTCAACTGCAGCCCCACAAAGGACAGGCTCAGATGGTGATCAACATGTCATTCATCGTGGCATATGTAAGGGTGCACCCTGAAATAAAAACTCCGAGGCTGACCCCAGGCTAATCTATAACTTCGCTCCCCTGGTACTTGAACAAATCCAATGCTTTTACAGTATATGTTAGACTACATTACCGTGTACATTTTAAAAGCCTGATCGACGTTGCTGTTTCCACATTATTATTTTTACAACTGAACTTGAGACAATTCATACAATCACAGGCTAGGTGTGGAGTGATGATGCGTGAAGATCTACCAATTATGAAATCAATGCAGATTCCTATCGCACCCTCCTCTGGTGGTAATCCCTGACCACCCGCCTCACAGTCACATGATAAAGGGAACAGAACTGTCTCCTCTCCCAGTGCACCCGATGGACTCATCCACACTCTCGATGAGGAGACAGAAAGTTTAGCCAGCTGCTCTCATATCTGATCATCTTGATAAAGTTGACTGTGCCACCCTGGATATTCATTCAAATGGAGGGCAGTGAGATTGTATCATCTCTCTCACCATCTCAGCATCCATCCCTTGCCCAGAACCTAACTATATGTTTGCATACCAACTTGGCAGGATCCCTGGCATTTCCAGTCGGCATGGCATGCCAGTTCCCATTTCCACCCAACTCTGTCATAGTAGTTTCCCATTTAAATGGCTCCAGCTAATAAATAACTTGATCTAACCCCCAAATCCTCTCTCCCCTGACTGAACACCCATACAACAACAATCCCGGGCCATTTTCAAAAGGAAACTGCTGACTGGCCAAATTCTTTTCAGTGGAGCCAACCAGCCAACCGTTGGTGTGATCGTCTCCTGCTTCCCACTGGATGTGCGTTGCTTTGCTATCTTGGCAAAAACCTCTGCAGTCATACAGTAGATCCATATTTGTACCTGATCTGAAAGTGAATGTGTCAAGCTATGTCAGTTTGAGACCGCAAAACTGACCTCATCTCAGGGAGAGTTGTGAACTACATATAAAGTTACCTTTTCACTCCGCTACTGCCGCTTGGGTCAAATAGCTAGTGTGAACTTTACATTTCAATCTAGGAGTTGAGACATGTCCTCTGTGCTGAAGCGATCTCTCTCCCTCCAGATAAAGGTCTTGACCGGCTCTGTACTTCTTTGTACCACACCCCACCCAGGACATAGGACATAGGTCTCAGGAGCTCACCTTGCTCCACTAACTTGTTGCAATATCCGAAGGGACGCATACACATGTACATGTACATGCAACACACACACACGCACGCACGCGCGCGCGCACGCGCGCACGCACACACATTCCAACCTTGTGGAATTCCACTGTTTACTTATGAATTACTCTGTTCACAATGCCCGTTGTTTGCCTTGCAAGAATGTTGAAGGAGTAGTAGCTACAGACAAACAGGGACAACAGATTCCACAGGGATTGAGCGACAGGTGACACTACATCGAACGGAACGGAAGGACAGTTTGCTCAGCTGTTGTTTACTGGGAGTAAGGGAAATGTCTGCATTTTGCTCCGTGAACAATCGATAAGCAGCAGAGGCAGAGCGTCCAGGAAAGACTGGTAGGCCTGAAATAACTGAGCCAAGATCCTTTCAGGGTGGTTCTGGCATCAGCTGTCGTACAGTCTTGCAGCTGGTCATGTCAACATCCACACAAATGTTGGCCTCTTACTGTGCATTCAGACTGCGAGCAACATGCTCAACAAGTCACCGGAAGTCAATTGATTTCCTATAAAGCTGAGCAACCAGGAAAACTCTGCAGATGTGTGGACGCCAGTTAACAAGCCTGTCGGCCAAGAAAAGTTGGCCATGGCTGAACTTTTCACGGTCATCGGCCATTAACAGCCAATCAGATTTATGTGATTTCTTTGTTTTCTTACCAAAGTGATTTCGTTTCATGAACAATTGTTGCCCCTAACAAGTGCAAAATGGACAAGAAGGTGATTGCAGCCATTCAAACCATCCCAGTTCTCTTTTCAATAAATTAAGTAATTATCATAACTAACGTTCGGGAACAAAGACCACGCCTCAAACACACATTCAGTTTCCTGTTCCAACCTATTTAAGCATGCCTAACCATTACCCTTTCTCTCTTGTGTCTCAGTTCTACCTATTTAGCGCTTGCCAGCTAGCCATATTAACTTAACAACGTAACACTATGAGAGGCAAAACCAGAGCAACAAAAATACACACACCAACACAAGCACATTGCACACACACATACACATACTGTACACACAGTCACTATCATACACCCACACACTCCAGTATTCCCATCCTGGTTACATCTCTGTGACAGCCAAGGCCTGTCAGAGGCAGCGTGAGAAGGATTCTTAAGCGGAGTTATTTCAAAAACTCTTCCAATAAACCCACTGATGCAGCTGCAGGACAATCTGTGAGAAACATCTTCAAGACATAACCAACTTGTCACAGAAACTATCAAGCTGGCCCAAGCTTATGTTCTGTATATTGTTCTCAGGCGTGAGTGCTACTATGTGACAGTGTTTTCTGTTTAAAGCATCTGCTGAGCTCAGACAACATATCTTTGATTTTGTCCCATTGGGTGTCACTGGAGCGTGTGATAGGCAAACATAGAAAGATGAAAGCCGGGGGGGGGGGGAAATGGAAAGAATTGATTCAAGCACCAAGTACTGACCTTTCAAGCAAGCACTGCGCAGGCACTGATAGAAAGCTAACAGAAGATGAATTCACAACCTCTTTGACCCTCTCTCCCTCCCTCCTTCCCACCCAACCGCTCTCTCTCTCTTTCTCTCTCCCTCTTAAAGACTAACAATATCTCCTTAAATGTGAGGTAGCGGCATGTTGGAAACAGGAATGGAATGTAAACTACAGAGAGCATTAAGTGGAGGAAAGCTTGACACGGACTCGTCTCTCCGGCTAGAGGGAAGGAGGCCACCAAGCGCTACCAGGCACAAGTAAGGCCTGAACCCTAGCGCTCTCTGTGCTTGACGCCCCAGCTATCTGTGGAGTGGGTGCAGGAGTATCAGCTGGTTTGCATTAAACCAGATCCATTAGAACACCATTAGAACATGCTTACACGCAGGCACGTGGTACACTGACAGCTCAGTGGATATGCTCAGTTCTCAGTCCAATCTGATATATAACTGCATTATACTAGAAAGGACTTTTGAATTTAAGTTGCCTATGACAGACCAGATCAAGCCTAGACTCCTTGTATCATCCTTAATTTGAGCAATTAAAATATAGCACAGAGTAAAGATAATTCCTTAATCAAATACTGGTATTGCTTTGTGTGCGAATTGTATTGCCCGGTTTCAGTTAACTACATTGGATGATGGCTACACCTGA
>OMOT01000936.1:0-10775 GCA_900312575.1 Acanthochaenus luetkenii
TTTAAGCAAGCACACGCACGTTTTCTTCCGAAAATGTGCCTAATCTAGTTTTCTGCTCACTTTTAGTCAACATAGTTTCCCTCACTCTATAGAAAGTGCTAAGCGCCCTTGTTGATTTATATGGTTGGGTCTTTCTGCAGCAATCTAATTTGACAAATCATTATCTAATAAGGTGTCTCTTGTTCAAAGATCTGTCACACTTCTTACGTGAAGTCATACCTGGAATGAGGATTGTTTTCAGCGGCCGCACCTCCACCCCCTGTGTTGGATACTGTAAGGGACTGTTGGCCTCTGCAACTATGAGTACATCTGCAGGGGTCTGAGACCTGAAGGGAAAACAGAAAAAGTCAAACACGGAAAGAATCTTCATAACCACAGATATTTAATAACCGTCTACAGAAACTAAAATTTTCTTGACGTCATTACTTTACGTAATCTGGAGCTGATTTTGTAAACATATGAGAAAACAACGGTTTGACAAGATCAAGATCTAGAGACAATACATCATGCTACATCATAATGATATGTGAGGTGCAGCTCTGTGCTTCATTAATTACAATCAAGATGACATTCCCATCTCATCCCATTCTATTCTGAGAGTGATCCAATATTTGTGGGGTTACTGAATTATTTCACTTTTATGCTGCTGCTCACCTCATCTGGAAACTCTGGTATTCCTTAGTCCGTCTTCTCTTCATTTCCTCCAGCTCGGAGGCCTCAAAGGCAGTGTGCAGGGAGTGCGCTGACACCCGTGGGAATAAGAGTTGGGCGAAGGGCAGGTTTACGCCCCCACTCTCACCCTCACATACACACCCATTACGCGCCAACAGACTGGAGGAATCGCAAGATACACACATACGCGAGGGGAATCAATTACGCCAGACAAGTTCTGTTGTGGTGAGTTGGTTTCATGCATGGTATATATTACTTGGTTAAAATATGCTCTTTGTTAACCCTCACCTTGTCACACTCTCCCTCAAATGATAGGGGATGTTGGCAAATTGGTGGTCTGGTTCTGGGAGCCTCTCCTCTAGATACCTCTCTACTATAGGACCGGGTCGCTGCCACACATCCACTGTGTTGTAGGCCCGGGTGGGCCAGGAATGGAGGAGGGCCAATACCAGCACCACCGACACCAAGATGGCTAACAACACCGTCTTCCTCAGGGAGCGCATCCTAAAGCCTGCCACAAAGCAAAAAGACAAACAAGGGATGAGATCATTAACACAGTGCCAGGGTTGTGCAGTATTCTTTAGATGTTCTGTGGTTATAAGTATAAGGAAACCACTTACTAGTACAAACAAAAAGGATGCAGAAGCATTTATCTAATTAAGTACTCTGGATGGTATCTATGTTGCTCTATATCAGTGGTTCTCAAAGTGAGGGGTCCTTTAGTGGGTTCCATGGGGTCCCCCCCAAAACATTATGAAAAGTATAATTTCAATTATATTTTATTTAGCAGAAATTATTCCGATAGAGAATGTACAAAAATCACTATTCTGATCATAAGTTTCACTCTCACCACTGCTATTTCCCCATCTACACTAAATAAAGTTCTACATTTCGGTCCCTGGGCAAAATCTTATCAAATGGGGGTCCATGAAGGTGGGTCCATTTGGGGGTCCTTGACATGACCATGTTTGAGAATCCCAGTTTTATATGACATTGTCAAAGGTCCGGGCATCTAAGAAGGTCAGAACGACAACAAAACAACCATCAATAGGGTTTGGACCTTTGTTTCTTGAAGTGTGCCTGTTCATGAGCAGTAGCTCAGGAGGTAGAGTTCCCACCCCACAACCGCAATGTTGAAGGTTCGAGTCCAGCTCCTCCCAGGGAAAAAGAAATCTGTCATAATGTCCTTGAGCAAGACACCTAACCCCGAATCGCTTTGGATAAAAGCGTCTGCTAAATGCCGTAATATAGCCAAGTATTAATATTAAAAATTGAAGTTCAAAATTTTAAACTTACAAATTTGGCAATGGGAAACAAGAAACAAAGTCCAAGTTCTAAAAATCCAATCCACTTCTCTCATCCTCAACTCCTCTCTTAGCTCCGGCCCTTCCCTCCTCTCCTCCCTTCTTCTTTACTTCGCTCTCTGCTATTTTGAAACAAGATGTTCTCATTTCCATAAGCTTGCCAGTGCACACCAATCCCTCTCTCCTACCTTCCTTGAAAAGCACAAACTCTATTTTCCTACTGACAATTTATTTGCTGGTGGTGGTGTGTGTGTGTGTGTGTTGGGGGTTGTTTGGTCAAAATCAATAATCAATTGTTTTACAGTTCTGTTAGCAAATAGAAAACTTTCTTTTACATCAGCTGAGGAAAGTTGATACCCTCACTGAAGCTACAGAATAGCGTTCTGATAGGCTGACAAGACTTTAGTTTTTAAGGGGGAACTACAGAGATAGCCTGCAGGCAACTGTTGGATAATCACTCTTATTTCTATGACACCTTAACTAAATGTTGAATAATGGAATTTATAAGTGATTTATGGTCTGAAAACCTTTTACACTCACTGACCTCGTTCTCCAACTTCTGGTCTCTTAATTTCCAGCCCTGCATGCATGTTTAGAAAGTATTTAGAGGAAAATATACCCAACTGCCTCTATCCAGTCAATGAAAGGGGATGCCTGCATCTCCAAAAACCATGTAGATAATGAACAGGTATGTGTGAGTGCTTTCCCCATCTGAAAACAGCAACAAATAAGGAGTAGACAAATAGCAAAATCGGTCATTTGAACATTTAAGGTGTAACAGATGACAAACAATCATCATAACATCATCTACCAATTCTAAATGAAGTATTGATTGTACACAATTTTCCCTGCCACGATAATTACACAATGCAATGGCTTCATTTCATAAACCCCCCCTTCCTGCATCCATTATGCTTCGTCAGCTGCTTGCGTGGTCATTAAGCCCCCATGGCAAATCCCATAGGGTTTGGGCATGACCAACTTAGCTTTAGTCTGGTCAATTGGAAGAAATCAATATGAGAAAGACCATAATGAGCAGCCACTCTACTGGGCAGGTTTGGTCCCAAGCACTTACACATCACTCAGAGGAAATGGTTTGTCAAAGTGCTTCTTTTAAAAGCTCTTCCCAGTACCATTAGAAAGACAGAATTATTATTTACCAAACAGTGTATTTACAGAAAGTGGGCAGTCCAGTTCCCTAAGCAACTTCTTTCACATGGGTAGTAGACACAGGAGAGAAGGTGAGATTTGATCTTCACAGCAGCACATGGCATGTGGCCCCATCTCTGGACAAAGTAAGATAAGATAAGATCCGTTACGATAAGATAAGAATATATTTAATGATCCACATGGGGCAATTGTATACGCACCCCCAGATTCCCACCGTTCATACCATTACTTTCAAACATATTTCAAATTATTACAATGTGCTTATTACAGCATGTATGCCAGGTTTACACATACCATAAGCAAAAATAAGTAATCTACATACATCTCATTGGAATGAAAGAATGTCTATCCAAGACAATCTGATAGGTTAAATGAGGGCATTATGTCTTATTGAGCTTGTATATGAATGGGGGAGCTACAGCTTAAGGATAGTCCTGTGGTCCTGCAAATGGCGTTTCCCAGCAGGCTAGCCTAAAATGAAATGAGTTAAAACATACGTAAAACATGCGTTTGTCAAGATCATATCCTGACCAAGTGCGAGATAAATCTAGCTCTGGAAATCTTCGGATCAGGAACTGCGTGCCGTAGCCTTGAATTAACCTAAAGATGAAGCTGGGAGGAAGGAAGGTGAGCTGTAGACATGCACGGCCAGCGAGTCCCTCCCGACATGCATGGTGGTTTTTCTGCCTCTCTGTATCCATCCAAATTCTGGGCTAATTAAATCGCCGCATTTGCTTGTCATTCTCCATCAAGTCCTCTGCCACTCAGCATCCAGTTTAAACACGGGGATAATGTCAAAGTAATGCAATCATCTTTGCGACAATCCAATGCCAGCGAACGTATAAATGCTCGGAAGCAGATGAATTATGATTCAACCGCTATGAGACACGCCTGTTAATACCGGTGAATAAGGCTGCAGAAAAATGATACCATGCCAACACAGCTGTCGTGGTTACATTTATTACCACATATGAAATGTGGAAACACATCACTCACATAGCATATCTTCGTGCCTTTAGGCCTATATCGACAACCAATTAATTAGCATTTTCTTATAAAAGGTGCACATCTCCTCCCCCCGATCTTACCTGAGGAGAAATCGTCTAGGGTTCATCTAATGTTCTATATAACGTGAGAGAAAAAAAGACCTACTAAAGAATCCACCCTGAGCTGGGCCTATTATTATTATAGGCAAATCAGCTCTATGAACAGGCAATCGCTCACCTCTAATGAAAGACGCGCAAGATGTTTCACCTACCGCCTCCACGGAGGTCGCCCCTCTTGAAATCTGTTCAAGATCATCAATGATCTTGCAAATACAATATATTTCTCCCCCGAAATGCGGCTCGAAACAAAGCAACGGCAGCACCTCACTGTAGGCTAATTCCGATGGATGGACGCCCCCCCTGCAGCAATGTTGTGAGCGCGCCGCGGTCAATCACTGCATCATAAAGCTGCGTCGACTCGTGGCCACAGACACAGTCCACGAAGAGATAAACCGCACGTCATAACATCATAACATACACATGGTGTTTACGTTACAATGTTCCAAAGACATACATACACACACACACATAGCTCATTGGTGTGTGAGTGGGTGGGTGTTGGCGTTTGGTGGGCGTGCGCGTGCGCGTGTGAGTGAGCGCGTGTGTTTGGAGAGAAAGTGTGCTCATTTCCATATTATTATCATTCCATATTATACACCGCATTAAATAATTCAACTTCACATAAACTGACACAAGATTTGTCTGAAGTTCGTTTCTTATTAGACATAAACCTGAGCAAATGCATGGCTACGTTTCAGACAGCAGAGACTGCAGGTTCCAAACACGCCAAGCAACCGCAAATTGGCTTGTGACACGCCTTATAGATCAGGCCAATGGAAGGCTAGTTTGTGTCTCAAAATGTGAGTTTGTTTTAAGTAACGCCAAAGGTTGACAACCAAGGCGGGCGTTGTTTAAGTATTTGGAAGCCCTACAGAGGCAGAAGCGCCGTGCACTTATTCGGTGCCGGTGTCATAAACGAACACACCCCAGAACAAGAAAACAAAGAGATTGATTGACAGGTTAATCAGCCTATAAGAGGAATATGCTGCTCACAGTGCCCAATCAGCATTCACCATGTCAGGCGTTCTCTTTTTTTCTGACTGTCAGACAAATGTGGACGTGAGAGGACCATGGCTGCTTCCTTAGTTAGGCGGCTAAAGACATTGTACGTTTTCCTACTGATATGTCCACTCTGTGTTCCAGCCTTCTTGAATTTAGAGGAGCTGAATGAGATGAAATATGGGATTCAAATTCTTCCCGATCCCGTCATCGTGGGGCAGGTGAGGGTGTGAAAGAGAGCTTGTTTTGCTAAAGCTAAAGCTAGCTCAGTAAGCTAGCTAACGTTAAACATAGGAAAGTAAGCTAACTATCTTACGTTAACCTAGCTAAATGACGAGGACATGTCTCTTAGTTGGTATGTATTTATCTAAATGTAATCAGCTGGCAAGCTAGATAAAGAAGTGTTGATACAGGAGTGATTGGTTAGTGAACTAAGCAGCAGCCATCGCTGACAGCTGACAAAACAACTGAACATCACAGCTTCCTCACTTGTAGTCGGTTGTGACTTAATTATTTGTGACACTAGCATAACCAGGTAGTTAATAAGCTATATATTTTCAGATACGAATGTTGTGCTAATATGGCATTCGCATACCAAGGATACTGCCACACATTGTTTGACACATTGCTTCTATTGTAGACCAAGACCGAGGAGGTTATGATGGTGTCTAGCAAGTACAAGCAGCTGTATGAGTGTCGACTTCCAGCCCAAGCTGTAAGGTTTCATCAAGATCCTGCCTCTGAGCCTGAATCGCAAGGCTATACGGGACCTGGCATCCCAGAGCTTCTCAGTCCTATGCACATTGCCCCGTGTTTGGTGAAGGTTGGTTCTCCATTGCACATCTCTGTGCCATTAGAGTCTTTGTCCCTATATGTTGAAGTCCATTTTGAAATGCATAAACTGATTAGAATTTTTTATAAAACTTTTATTTATCCAGTTTAGGGTTTACTGACAACACATGGTCTGTTCCTGAAAGAAACTATATCACACTGAGTTAGACATTCACATATGAGAACTTCCCAGTAACAGTCAGGAACATTGCCAAACTCCATCCCACACACACTGACAGATGCGGAAAAGCTCGTCCACACCTCCGTCTCCTCCAGGCTGGATTATTGCAATGCACTCCTCATCGGGATCCCTAGCAAGAACATCCAGAAGCTTCAGTATATTCAAAACTGCGCTGCTAGGATCCTGATGAGGGTGCGTAAATACGACCACATCACCCCCATTCTCAAATCACTCCACTGGCTTCCTGTCTCATTCAGGTTTGAGTATAAGGTCTCCCTCTTTAGTTACCAGTGCATCCATGGCAATGTCCCGTCCCCACCTACCTCAAGGAACTCCTCACTCCACAAACAGCCACACGTAACCTCCGCTCTGGAACTGCGAACCTCCTCAAACCTCCCAGCACCAAACCCCGTGCCATGGGAGATCGGGCCTTCTGCTCGGTTGCTCCCAGTCAGTGGAATGCTCTCCGCGACCATCTGAGGACACCACAGACTGTGGATGCATTTAAAATGGCTTAAAAACCTGCTTAGTTAGAAGAGCTTATTTATAGATCCTGATGTTTTATTTGTCTGTAGCATTAAATGTTATTAACCTGTAGCACTTTCAGATTGTCTTATGTAAAGTGCACTTTAAATTAAATTTATTATTATTATTATTATTATTGTAATGATGGACAATGAGCAGCTCCATTGAGCAGCACATTGAGTAGATGTCAAGGCAGGGAAAGGTTACTCATACACTCCCTCCACTCAGCTTATGATATATGTTTGATATATACAGTAAGGTAAACAACATACGGATATGCTAGAAGTCTGAGCTAAGTGCTAACTGAACCAAACTCCAGTGAGTATAAAAACTATGTTGGAGACACACATCCACATTTTTGTGTTACTTTACGTGTTCCTTAGTTATATTTACATATTTACAGTGAGGTTGCTACAACAGAGAGCATGTATGTTTGAAAATGTATTACATTTAGTAAAAGTGCTTTAATTTGTTGGATTTGGGAGGATGCAACAGCTCACCTATCCATTCATATCAGCCATGAAGGGCTTGTAATCTGATCATTCCCATAATGGTCTCCTGTCTGTGGTGTTCATAGGTCTTGACCGACAAGATCTTCACTGGAGTGGAAGTGCAGGGATGTAGAAGTCAGTCAGGGTTGTTTGCGCTAAATTCTGAAGTTGAAGGGAAGAGTGCTACATGTTCACATCCCCCCACGCAGATTTTTCCCCCTGCTATTCTTGGGATTCAAACATCTGTCAATCTTCTGGTCAGAAGCTTGTTGTTACGTTATGAGTGTGCTTTATTAAGTGTGACTTCCTCATAAGAATATGGTGAAGGTGCCTCTGTTGTCAAATTAGGAGATTGTGGCTGTGATGAATACTATATGTATCCCTGTCTTTACTAGTTCTGTAAATATTCAATTTAGTAGCGTCAGCTGTGCACAATCTATGTTCACCTGAACAACTTAGCTTGAACCAAGGTGAAGCTGAGCAAAGATGTTTGCATTTTTGAATAAACTAAGTCATTCCAAGTTTAAATTTAATATTACAGCAACATGAACTTGAAAGAACAATCACGATATATAATAATAATGAAGGAAAATGTATCAGTAAATTGTATTGAAACATTTTTGTGTGCAATCTCTACTTTGTGCAGACAAAGGACTGGTGGACATATGAGTTCTGTCATGGACAGCATATCAGACAGTACCACCTCGAGGGTAAGAGCTTTCCTCTAGGTTTTTTATCCATCTATTTCTTGATGATCACTTTGAGAGACGAGCTTAAGAAGTGTTCCCATTCTCTCCACAGACACAGAGATCAAAGGGGACGTTCTCTTCCTAGGCTATTATGAGTCTGAATTTGATTGGAGCAATGAAACAGCAAAGGTAAATTTATTATGATGCCTTCATTTTGGTTATCTTTTTTGTTTTATTTTTTTTGACCATTTATTGGATAGACACTACTATTTATTTATTTTAAGAAAAGAGAATGGGCGGTCCACAGACCTCAACGGTCAACTCTCGGCCCTGGTCCTTTCTGTGTGGAGTTAGCATTTTCTCCTCGTGTTTGTGTGGGTTTCCTCCCACAGTCTAAAGACATGCAGGTCAGGTGAATTGGAGACTTCAAACTGCCCTTAGGTGTGAATGTGAGCGTGAGTGTTGTGGTATATGACATGTATATTATGTAGTATAGCATGTAAAGCCCAAGACAAGCTTGCGATAAAATGTTTAAATAAACATGACTTGACTTCTATACATTAAAGAGAGACAGAAAAGTGAATGGGGGCGATCGTATAACATGATCTGGACCCATGCAGTATGTGCAGAGTACTTGATGGTGGAGTCCATGTTCATGAGTTTATTTGCTGAATAAAAGCCTGTCAAACGGTGTATGGAGAATAGAAGTTTGGGTTATAGATCAAGTTTCTAATGAAATATTTGTATTGCACTTTTTAAAACAAATGTTTACAAAGTACTATAGTCTTTGCTATGCATTAACAGCTGTTTTGCTCTAAAAAGCAGCCAACATAAAATCCCCGTGGAGGGAAATGTGCAGTAAGCATGGATATATTTATTAGCGTACCGGGCACCAGACTACTTCAACCCAGATACAGCGATGCTATATAATGTGTATTTCCGGAAGGATTGCATTCCAAACGTTCCACACTAATATTCATCTCCCCCGGTTAACACAGTTAATAAATCTCTTGGATATTTTGCACTTTGTTTCAGTGGATTCTTAGTTGTTTTTTTAAACGGTGTCAGATCGCATCTACGAGCGTATGGCTTGTTTGTAGTCATGTGTTGATGATAGGAAAAAACCACATGACTGCTGGATAGAATCTGCTCTGCTCAAAGAGTCTCTAGAGTCTCACCAGCTGTGATGGTAATGACCATGGTCTATTAATCAAATGGAGTGCACAAACATCACAAATAACACATGCGTTCCTTTGGCTGATGCAATATAGCGTAATTGTACAAGATATTACAAATCAGTTTAATTTAGACCATCTTTTCTCTGTTTATTTCTTAGGCCTCCAAGCAGCACAGACTGAAGCGCTACCACAGTCAGACTTATGTAAACGGTTCCAAGTGTGACATTCATGGAAATTCCAGAGAGACAGAAGTCAGGGTGAGATGACTTGAATTCAAAATGTATTTAAATTCAAAATGGCATGTCTTTTTGTCCGTCTGTCTTGTTCTTCTTTTCAAAATAAAGATATGAAATCTGCACATTGTACCTAATGAGGACATATTTAGACGGTTTGACTCTGTAACATTTCCAGTTTGTGTGTGAAGAAGGCTCTGGTGACTACATTGCCCGAGTGGATGAGCCTCAGTCGTGTCGCTATGTACTGACAGTCCACACCAGCCGCACCTGCCAGCACCCCTTCCTGCAGCCGCCCTCCACTGCCAAGCCCCAGGGTATTGTGTGCCAGCCAGCGCTAAGTGCCCAGCAGTACATGGACTATGTCAAGGCTCAAGTCTGTGAGTCATCATGAGTGAGGGTGTTTGGAAGGATGTTTTTTTTTTTACATTTCTGTATGATGTAACTCCTCTCTCTTTCTCTCTCTCTCTGTGTGTCTGTTCCCAGCGGACACAAAGCGTAAAGTAGAGCAGATCTCAGAGGAGCTGAGGAGTCTTGATGAGATGCTGGCCGGTAATGAGGGGGCAGATGGCACAGTAGAAGTAACAACAGACGAGACATCGCCTGCACCCACTGATGACCCAGACCTCATGGGGTCAGACAGAAAAGGTGCTTTTTTTGGCCTTCAATAATTCAAACCTGGGGTAAATTATAGGCATCACTAAACATATCTTATTATGTCAGATAAGTGCATTAATTCCTGTTGAAACAGATACTGATACTGCTGATACATCTGAGGATGCTGGGTCAGAAGAGCCAGAGGATTCTGATTTCTGGGAGGGAGTTACCAAGCCAGAGGGTCCAAAAGCAGCTGCTCCCCAACAAGGGAGTCAGGTACAGAAAAATGACTGTTCGAATCAAGTGGATTTGCCGTCCTAATGTTTTATGTCTCGAACAGACACTTTGTGGAGCTGTTCCATTGACAGTAAATGAAAGGCTTGTCAATTTAGTTGTTTCACTCAAACAAGCTTAAATGCATTGTGTCTTCATTTCTGAACCAAAACATGTCCCTAAATAATCACCTGGGGTAATGCCACTATGCCCACAATGTGAAATTACTATTCATTTTCAACAGAGAAGCTCCATAAGGTAGTTAAAAAGAGACACGTTTGTCTACATAAATCATGCTTCAACTGTCTAAGATCATATGAATAGCATATATGTGTGTGTTGTTTTTCACGTAAAATAAATTATCCATATAGTTCCCTGCCTCAATCTCCTATATTCTATACAAAATGTCGCTGGACTGGCTAGATATTATACAAGACTAACAGCATTCTATTTCCACAGGCAGCAGATGATGGCTATGACAGCTCACTTACAGACAATGAAGTCATAGATGAAGGTAATGCATTAT
>OMOT01000937.1:0-11077 GCA_900312575.1 Acanthochaenus luetkenii
TTTGTGTGTAGAGGTGTATTCCGTCCTCTCACCACTGGGTCTTGGTTGTTTCCCAGGTGGGGCCCCTGTCCCAGTCCGTCTTGGACCAGAGGCCTTGTGCCAATGCCGTGTTCTCGCTGCAGAGAGTCGTCCAGGCTCAGGGTGAGAACTGACTGCCCCACACCTCAGCACAACACAACCTGGGTTATCCAGAACCCTGAACAACAGAGGTCATTCAGAAGATGACATGTTTGCAGCACTGTGCTGAAATTCCAGAGCAGATACACTATTCAGAATACATGCATACACATTTTGGAGTTGTTTAATTTGCTGTTTTTGGATGTATCAACAAAGGAATCCCAACAATTACAGACAACTAGGAGAATAAAGTGTATCATTATAGTGCCACATTTTTCTCATGCTCCTTGTTTAGTAGACAAGAGGTTTGAGGTTTCAATAAGTTGTAATATGTTTTCACTGTGCTCATTTGCTGTTTCTCTTTTTCCTCTGCAGTCTTCAACATTTACCATCTTTACTATCTTTATCTCAGTAGTAACCTCCCTGTTTCCCTCTTACACTCGCCTACACTGTCGGCCTCTATTGCCCTTCCTGCTGTCTCCAAGGTCAATCCAAGGTTTCCAGGGTCAATGATAAGGTCAATCATAAGCTATGTTTCAATGAAATTGCCAATAAAATGTCACACAAACTTTTGAAATGTCGCACAAAAAATCTATTGCATAATTTGTTTACCAACAAAAAAATATCTGCTTCAAGCGAGCATGAAAAGGTTTTAGGATATTCAGTTTAGCAGTTTCCATTCCATCTTTCTAACTCGATGCATCATAATTCGCAAACAAATACTTGGATAGCAGCTCAGCTATCGACTCTCTTTACATGCTATCTGTCTCTCTTGGCAATCCTACAGCATTTAATCTCTGTTTCCATCATTTCTCCACTTAGCACTGTAACCCTCTATCTCCTCACCACTACTGCTCTCTGGCCACCTCTCCTCCTTTCCATCCCTGTCTCCCATCCCTCCCTCCAGCCCTCCCACACACATACATACATGCATGCGCGCACACACACATACACACACACAGCCGCCCTGGCTCCAATTATCTTCAAACACTTCTTTGGCACACGACCTTTGCAACATCCCCTCCTGATTGCACACAAATGTTATCCCAACTAAATTAGATTAATTAAAAATATTTGCAAAGCCACAAGAATGTTAAGCCCATAATTTAAGCCTGGGGTGAAATATATGTGAGTTGCATACTCCGAACACTCACTCTCAGAACACACATACATAGAGATATACACACAATTATTGATTTTCTTTCCATCATGTGTCAAAAGACACATGTATGTCCTGAACTTGAAGACCTTGAAAGAACAGATTTAATTTGAATGTATGTCAAATGTATGTCGCTGAGTATATCATAGATGTTTAGAACACGGCCTTTAATATTATACATTTTGACAGATATGGTTCTGACTATAACTTGTGTTAATGACCACTGGAAAGTGGTTGCCTGCTTATATTAAGATCAAACAGCTACAGCTCCAAATAGCTTTTTAATCATGCAATTTAGAGGACATACAGTAAAGGCACTTTTTCTCAAGGAACCATGCATTAAGGATGAAAACATCATTGGAAATACTAATGACTGAAGCCATTCATCTCTGGCTCTTACTCTCTTAATTTCCGTTCTCTCTCCCATCCCATTCCTCCCTCCAGGTGAGTACTGGCAGAGTGTGAGGTCCTTGGCTGCCACAGTGGAGCTGTCCTACCTGCAGGCCCAGAGACTGAGGCTGAGACGAGACTCCGACAGTGAGGCCGTCACCGCCCTGGCCTCACTCTCCATGGGAGCCCTCACCTCAGACAGGTAACAAAGGCCAGCACAATGCAGCTTATGTGTTTGGAAATGTGTTTATATCTGCCACTATGCAAGTAAAGCATTTACAAATTATAGACAGCCTTACAGTATTATTGTACTGTATGATATGATAAAGTCACCACCACTCATTGTTATTTGTGTGATCTTAGGGGGTATATTGTTTATTTGCATCAGTTAAACAATCACAAACAATTACTATTGTGCAAAAATCTGGAAATATGTTAACACTTTTTTTCTCTCTTTCTTTGAATAAGAAAACATCCAGATGAACTCATGGAGAAAGGTGATTCCATGTAGAGAAAAGAAAACTCCTGATAAATACCTTCAACCAAGTACCAGTGCACTCGAACACACACACACACACACACACACACACACTTACACACAAAGCTATGCAATTGGACCATCACTGGAAGCAGATGTCCTCCTCAGTTCGACCACTGTATTCAACGCCTCACACAAACTCATCCACCTCCATCTGCATTACTACTGGGCTCCGTCTGACCACTCACCTGCCTCCAGGACACACCGTTCACCTGGACACACTGGGGAGACAAAATACTCATATTCCCATGATGCCTCTCCAGGCATTTCCTGAATGGGACGTCACTTAATGAACTGAGAAAAAATGTACAAAGAAAGATAACCAGAGGCAGATTTATGAAGGATCTTAACTCACAGCCACTCTCATGTACCATTGGGAGCTGGCAACTTGACGTAGCATGAAGACACTTGACAAAGCGCAGCTCTGCGACTTTAAGCATTCACCTTGGATATGACTCCCACATGACCTGTTTGAGACCACTCAGACTGTTGTAACCTTGTGGGGGGGTCAAAGGTCACCTTGGCTTACTGGAGCCAATCACTCGGAAAGGAAGAAATCGTCCCCGCAGGACGTGCCTGTGAAGGAGAACAGATATGTCCTCTGCACTTAAAACATGTCCCACTATGATGATCTCATCTGTCTATTTGTGACAAAGATCCAATGAAGGAAAATATCCGAGTTTTTCTTGTTTTGCACTGTACGTTCAGTAATGTGAACTTAAGCAAACTTCCTTCGTAAGCTAAAGGAGACATGGCCATGATGGAGCTTTTTGTTGACAATCAAATGTCTTGTTTTGATCATGTTTTTAACCTTATTTTAATATGTGTGTTTGACCTATGGCATACTTTATTGTGAATGTCGACACAAAATGTAATGACATTTTTTTGAAAGAATCCAGCAAGAGCTACATTGAAGCCTGTGATACATATGTTTCATATTGTATTGTAAGTCCTCCGATTTTCTTAAATCTTTTTTTCTTCTTCTGGCCGCTGTATCACTCCCCATTGGACAAAAGAAGACAAAGCAGTCTTAACTAAGTGTATCTTAATTGTGCATAAATATTAGTGACATTAGTCACAATGAAGAGCTCATACCTCTAGCCACTGGAGTATCAGAAGCTGTGGATAATTAGAGACTAAATCAATGAGAAAGGTTCCTGGATGAGATTCTTCACACGTCAGGCAGGACAGGGATGATCCATGATGCCTTAAATTCATGCAGTATGTCACTTACAGTATGTAACACCACACAGAAATGATTGTATACGTGAAGATGCAAATCAGCCATTCAAATCTTCTCTAGCATGAGGAATTTCTCGCAGTGAGGTTGATTTGGGGTGAGAACTGCATCCAAGCCAACCTGGCTGTGGGTAATAACTGCTTTGCCATTGGTCTTCTGTATCTATCCTAGCCTATGACAATCACACACGCAAACAAGTGCACTTATAATGGCCTCAGGAAAGGAGGGTTAGACAAATGACTTGCGTCTTAAAATCCTAACTCGGATGATGCTTGTTAAGTGGACCAGTGTTTCAACCTGTGGATGAGCATTCCTGCTGTATTTTTAAATTTCTTGTGTACTTTTTTCTACTATAACAAAGACAAGTGAACAATCTTTTGTTCACAGTATTGATCTTATGTCGTTCTGTTTACTGTCAATGTCAGGGATGTTTTGCCCCCTGGACCAGACATTTTAACTCCTAGCATGGAGTAATAATATTGAGATAGTTGAATATCCACACAGTGCAATTGGACACAGGTTAAGCACAACCAAAGCTTATGAGAACAATGTGCCGTCCATGGACTGGCATGGCTTAAATAACTTCAAAGACTTTCAAGAGCTTGTGAATGTTTCTTTTTTCTATCCAAACAGTTGAATATCATCAAAAGCACAGGACGGATACATAAACAACTTCATTTTTCAAAGAACTAACATGACTTATATTTATAAATTCTAATTCAGTGTCGTTGAAGTGCTCTTTGCATGTCTTACACAATTTTGACGGTGCTATAGATGATTTTTTAAATTGTCTTGGTATTTCTTTTTTCTTTCTTTCTTTAGGTTGTGCTGTGTATGCAACCAGAAACCTATCAAATCTATGTCAGCATAATGACAATGTGAAAACAAACCATAGTGAGAGAACATGGAGTACAGTAGTTGTAATTCCATGCCGTATAGGACAGTCCGATAGAGGAGTTTAGCTGTACTTTTGTCTTTTCTTGAAGTACTTTTTTATTAAGAGAACATTCATGACAATGACCTGACACATCCCTTGTTTAATATTTTGTCTTAATGCAAGTGTCTTATTTTTGTATTTGTGTTCTCACAAATTAACCCTGTGCATACCTAGAGACCAAATTACAAGTATTGTCCCATCATGCCGACCAACCTGTGTGAAGGTAGCCTTAACAGACTGGATCTTAATTAAAATTGCAGGCCTAGTCAAGTCACAAAATGCCTCACCTAATTTTAGTCTGTTCTTTGTTTCTGTACAGTGTACATAATGACTTAGTTTTGATTTATTGTCTGCCTTTTGTCTTTTCTACTATTGTTGTCTAAAATAAATCCTTAATAAAGGTAAATTATATTGACTTAGTTCTTATATAAATAAGATGATTCATTGATTTGTGATGGCGTGGTCTTTTGAATTAAAGCACAGTTGGGGCACAAATTATTTTGTTAATCATCGATTCTTTTCTTTTGAGCAAGGTCTCCACGGCTCCATCTCATACCTGAAGTTCTACTGAATGTAAAGTTTCCTGCCATTATCAAAATACCGCACTTATATATCAACAAAACATTTTATTGTCCACAGGAGCTGACATAGTAAAGATAATTGAAAGCAGATGCCAAACAATACAAAAGAAACTTGATCAACCAGCAATTACACTATTTATGGTTACAAATGAATCCTCTATGCTGCAGCAGTAATCACTTCTTCATCATTTTGGACTGTATTAAATGCGTTATCCAATCACTGACAATGTGTCGCAGCATAAACTTTGTAAAAATATATCTATTTTTAAACGCAGAAAATACTAGACACACTGATCAGATTTTCTTGCAGTCTAAAATACAGATTTCTACAACATCCACTAATGGCACAACTGAACTTTGTTTACAGCAATACAATGGAGATGATGTCTTAAGCATTTAAAATGTGTAACTCCATTCAGTGGTCTCCTAAGTTTCCAACATAAGAAAAAAAATACTAAAAGTAAACAAAAGTGGAATAGTGGGTGATCTAAGATCCGTCAGTGGTTTATGATTTACATAGATATTTTCCCATGGACTTTTTTCATTATGTAAAGCCAAGTGTAATCAATATGCAGAGTTTGCATAATACAGTGTGCATACACCAATTTTACACACAGAATCACTGTTAAAACCCCAAAATACACAGCAAGCTGTACAGTTCCTACAGCACGAAAGTGGAAGATTTGCGTAAAAGTCCTCGTGCTCTTCCTGTCCCACAAGATGGGGGTTTGAGAGCCAGAGCGATTAGCTTATTAGCATCTTAGCTGTAAACATTCATTGGCTGTGACCGCCCTCTAACCATCTCTGTGCCATTAACATTAGTCATCTTAATGTCCGTCTGGCAGTGAGTCAACCTATTTGAAAAAAACACATAAAAAGAGTTGGGTGGACGGTTATCACAGTCACCCAAGGCACTCAAACCGGCAGCCATTTTGTTTCATTGTCTCCGCAGGCCAGCTGTTAAGTTGTCGTTGTTTTCATCACTCTGAATGTTCATCGCTTGACTGTCGCGTCTCCCCACCAGTGTTCAAGCTGCAAGGATACACCTCAATGTCACGTGTCAAGCACATGTGTCCAGTCCACTTTGAGAGGAAGAGATTTTTTAAGATGAAAAAACGGGGAGTTTCTCTGTTGAGGTGTCGCCGGTGAGTCGGCAACACATTTCTTCTTTTAAGGAGGCAGAGAAGTGTCCTTGTGTCAGTTTTCTAGAGAGAGGAGAAATATTGAGAAGAGCAGTTAACATCAATATCTAACATTGTTCTCGCTCAAGATATAACGACGTTTCACACGTCGCGTTTCATCAGCACTGCTGTTCTCAAGAGACACATGTCTGTCGGCTTAGGTGGAGTGGAAATACTTCTTTTTTTCCCAGTGGAAATATTCCAATGAAAGTCTCTGAATTGTGTGTTGGAGGTATAAAATGAACAAACAAACAAACAGACAAACACTTCTGTTCAGCGCAAGTGGAAAAATACCCACAACTCCTTAACTTCAGCTTCTTCTCTTGCAAACATTTCAATTCTCCCTAATTACAGTGTGCCTTTCCATACTGAGAGAGAGAGAGAGCGAGAGAGAGAGAGAGAGAGAGAGAGAGTAGTCAAGAGTATGTCCCATCACATGACTTTCATTATGCCATAAAAGTGCTAATTTATTTTCCTGTCATGTAGCAAACAGATTGTGACAAAGTATAGGGCAACTTGTCCCATTCCTCTGCATGGGTTTGCTTCTTTCTTTACCCAAAGGTTACTGCTGAAACTCTAAGAGTAAAGCATAATAATGCACATTTGTACATCTCGTCAATTATTTATTTACAATTATTTTACACTTTACAGATGATTTGCTCTATTAATTCATACTTTAATGCTTACTACTGGGTAGAGAATTGTAAGTGAATGTGAAAGACATATTGGGACAATGTTTGACAAATCCTGATGCACTTGGGACCAAACACTATTTTAATCATGCAGCTTTTCCTTTCGTCCAACGCTCCTGCGTACGTGTCAAACCAGAAGTTATTCCTCCGTGGCTCTCTATCACTCCAGCTGTATGAGCAGCCCTAACCCAGTACACACACACGCACACACACAAACAGAAATACATGCAAGAACACACACGTATGCACACACTGACAGATACACACAGACAACCACCACCTGCGCTCGCCGTGCCTCAAAGTTTGCCCCTCTAAAAATAAAGATCAGGCAGCCCACAACTTCTGGACGGGGCTGATTTGCAAGGCTTTTAAAATGCAGATGGGCGGCAGTAGGACTTTGCATCTGGTCCCAGATCAGTCCAAAGTTCAAGCCAGAGATTTAATATGCATAGCGGAGCATCCAGCAGCTGGTCAGTCCAAACTGTAACACACACACACACACACACGTAAACACACACGTGTACATGCACATGCATACAAACTCACACACTCGCGCATATGCACACAGCAGAGCCAGGGGTTCCGGCAGAGGAAAGAGCAGCAACAGGCATTTTGATTGGAGTATAAACAGAATGGAGTGTATTGTTATTGCCAACTCAAACTCAACAGCCCTCTTCTTCTATAAATCCCACTCTAGGCCAGACACAATTGCATGTTCAAGGAAATGCGCAAACGTGTACACTGGGGATACATGTTCATGTTCTCCTTTCATGAAGCACACTGATGAGGTGAATCCAGGTAAATCCCTTATTGATTTCCCCGATTAAATCTCTATTGATCACAAAGGAGGAGATGTAGAGAAGCAGACGAGTTAGAGAAGGATTTTTAAGCTTTGAGACAATTGAGATGTGGATTGTGCAAAAGTGGCTGAAACTCAATATGAGGAAGATGGCCCTAATATCGAGTACAGTATGAGCGATGCGCACGCGCGCACACAAACATATGCACATATATATACACACAGATAAGCATATGCATATAGCCATGTAGTTTGCACGCACACACACGCACAAACTCCCGCCTTTGAAAATGTCCTGGTTCTTTCCAACCGTGGTCATTTCCTAAGATTGGAAATTTAGGACAATTGCAGGCCCTGTATTTTCTAGCACTTTCTGTGGCAGCCCCTGCGGAGCGGAAGATAACGGGAGGGAGGGCAGAGTGGTGGGTAATAACTACCGAGCTGCGTTCAAGGACACTCCGCTCCACACGCAGGGGCCTTGGCTTTCCATCCACAGCACTGGAACCTTCAAAGTCTGCTGCAGAGGCCACTGAGGATTTAATAGTAATGCAGAGTGGAACACCTGGAGTGTGCACATAGCTAGCGGCTGTGTGTGTCTGGAGAGTGTAGCATTCAAGTATGTGTGTGTACGTTGTTGTAATATACTGTTGTATATTATACTACAGTATTATTTACTCTTGCAGTGTGCACTTGTCGATAGGTCTATGTTACATCATAGTACTGTGTAATTGTGTATAATGTGTAATTGTGTGTGCATGCACATGCTATTGATCATGTATCTATGTATGTCTGCTCACAGATGTGTATACTTGCACTCAGTGTATGTGCATGTTTGAAGACGTGTGTGTTCACCTTGATCTTTCATCTATCTGATGTAAAGTCTGCATGTCCTCCAGCACCTTGTCCTCCCCTGACACTTTACATGGCCAGACCTCGGAGTGCTGCTCCCTAAGGGATCGCCTCTGCTCTGCCCCTCGTCATATCTCAGCCCCTCACTCTTTCATTGAAATGCGTATCTTGCACGTTGACATCTGCACTCAGAGAAGTAACTGCTCACCAGTTTCCAGAAATTTAAACTGGAAAGACTGAAACCAGGAGATGAGAGAGCGAGATATCATTGAAACAACATCTGCATGTGTATTCCTGTTTACTTATGTGCAGATGTGTACACATACACACGCATACACACACACACACTTGCGTGCTTGTGCATGCTGCTGCACAGGTAATTAAAGCTCACTACAAACAAGCACACACACACACACACACACACACACACACATGTATGTTGACATACGCACACACGCACAGCGCCCTGTGCCCCCCTGGCACACACACCTTCCTAATGCTTCACAACTGTTTCCAATCTTAAGGTTCCTGCTTGTCTGGGCCCCGGCGGGGCCTGATTGCACGACACTGGATACAAGATCCTGAGGAGAAAGGGCAAGGCTGCAGGGGAGAGAGAGAGAGAGAGAGTTTCCTCTTTCTGTACTCCACTTTCCCTTTCTTTTTTCCTCCTATCCTGTACCTGTCCAGGACCCCTGTGTCTGAAAAATAATGAGACGTGCCTCAAGTCTATCAGACTAAACTCTGGAGGAAAACAGTTGTCTTAAGTACATCAGAAGTCTGCGAAGTGCAAGACCTGTAATGTTCAGCTTGATTACAATAATGTTAAATATGTTGTTATTTCATTTTAACTACTAAGGTACTTTCTACCTCATAGCTTACCTTATTTTAGCTCAAGTATCTAATATCCATGTGGTTAACAACTATTAACCGAATCAGTTTTACGTAACAACTAACAACAACATAACAATTCATAGTTAACAGCTAAACATATTTTACATACATAAAAAAGTATGTCAAAATTACGTATGTGCAGCTATATATATATATATATATATACATATATATCAGTGGTACAAAATATAATAATATAATATAATGCATGCAATGTACATTTGGACTAAACTAAATTCACAATTTAGATTATCATATAGTTTAGATTATCTTTTTTCAAAGACACTTCAGTAGCCTACAATCTTTTTATAAAATGTACATTGCATATTTTAGAATAAAATGGTTGCATTTGTGCATATAAATTCAAAGTAAAAAAACACACAAAAAGTTTGTTTTGTTAATGGTGTAGTTCTACACTAAATGTAAAGTGTTGGTTGTTGAACACTAATTATCAAACCAATAACTTGTACTGTATGTGAATGGGAGCCAACTCAGCATGTGTTGTAATCATTCACTTCTTAACCGTTTACATTTCTATCAAGGTTTTGATATTCATTTATAAATTCACTATTTTTATGCACATGCAGTTACTATGTCCCTGCTAGAGTTTGGAGCTGTTAACAATAATAGATGACATTTGATTCAAATTATGAATTATGCACACATTTGCTATGAGGTATTCCTCATAAGGCTTTGCATAATATTTGTCTCACAATATTTAACAAAATTAAAATGCATTTGAACATTTGGGAATGGCAACAACATTCACGCTTTACCTTTAAAAACATGATTTCTTTGAATAGGTGATCTGTATATATTTGTATGTTTTTTCCGCTTGTTCATTTGGTGTTCAATGCATTATCACCATTTATTCAGGGAGCTGAAAGGCCACAGATATGTACCAGAGCATACTGTCACTGTTTCGACCCTGGTAAGAAATACCAAGGCATATAAATCAGTTATATCGATGCCCATGTGCTGATGACATGGGGAAAACAGAGATGTGTGTGTGTGTGTATGTGTATGTTTCCATACCTGAGGTTCTGCAATGGAGCGGCTTGTTGCATTGGACTAAATTGTAAGGCAGACGAGAGAGCAATGGAAGCGGAAAAATGGAGGGGAACAACGGGAACGTATTAGTTTTAGTTGCGTAGATACAACCGCAGATGTTAATGCTGAAACCTGTGGCCTGGCGCAGAGAGTGAGCGAACCACAGGGAGGGTGCAGACAGAGCAGGATTAGCAATGTATGGCAATGTTTGGGATGGAAAGATGAAGGTCAGACCAAAAGGGAAGATTTAATAGTGTTCAGGAATCGAGAAATAGGTGCGAATACAGACAGAGGCAGTGGGGCAGAGATGAGGACAGGAGTGGGTTAGGAGGGAAGTTAAAGGGGGAGGGGGTCCTAGTGGCTGGTGGACATGGCCCAGGCACCCTCCATCCTCCAGACGGAGAAGGCGTAGCTCAGTCTTTCGTGGGCCAGGTAGTTGCAGCTGGCCAGCTTGGCGTCCATCTCGTCGCTCTGCAGCACCTGGTAGAGGAAGTCGATATAGCGCGAAGCCAGCTTAAGGATTTGGATCTTGCTCAGCTTGTCCGAAGGTAGCGTGGGGATGATCTTGCGTAGGGAGGCGAAGGCGTCGTTCAGCGACTGAGTACGTTGACGCTCCCGCACGTTGGCAATGACTCGCTGGGTGTGCAGGTCCT
>OMOT01000938.1:0-10628 GCA_900312575.1 Acanthochaenus luetkenii
AACAGTGGGTAAGAGAGGTCCCCCTTTGTTTCGATATGTTTGAGTTCTGGGTGGATATCAAGTCAACCTGTTGTAATTCCTATCGATGTGCAAGAGCTGAGTCTACAAGCTATTGGTCCAGGCAGCAACAATGGGACGATCGCTCCCCTCTTAGCCAAAGGACACATCATGGAGATCAACCTGCAAGCTCTGGCCAGGAACAACAATGGTGAGAGAGAGTACATGATGAAGAAGACGATGATGGGGATTACCAAGGCGACATGTTTTTAGGAGTTTGTCCATCTCTTGCTCAATCATGTGGACATTCCCAGGTTCTGCAGCAGCTGCCTTCATGACACTCAGTGGGATGGAGAGTCTTCTTAGTCATCAATACTTTCAAACAGAGAACAAAACAGAGATGTACTCTGATGTGATCACTGCCGTTTTGCCCACAACAAACCACACCAACCTCTCCGAGCCGGTCAACTTCACCATCCGACACAAGAAGGTGCTCCGTCAACCAATCCGATGATTATCCACACACTCCTCCATCCATCCATCCATCCACCCACTTTTCTAACAGCAATGTTTCTCTTGGCTCCTCAGAGATTACCTGAATCTGGCTTGGTGACCTGTGTGTACTGGGAGGACAAAGGGGAGAAGAAAGGAGAGGGACAACAGGACAAGAGAGGGAAAGAAGAGGGAAAGGCCATGCATTGGTCAGTCGAGGGCTGTTGGGTTGCATACTCTGATGAAAACTACACCGTGTGCAGCTGCTCTCACCTGTCCACCTTTGCCCTCATCCTGCAGATTGGGGAGGTACACCAGATTTGCATGTGCACGCTAAATGTGCGTCGCTAAAGCCGGGGACACACTGGAGGACGTTTAAAATCCTAACCACTTTAGAAAACGCATTGCATCACACACATAATGATGGATTTCACCGATTGTTCCGTCTGTCAGGCATAAATATGCTCACACTAGACGAATAGGCCGGGACTGGGTAGTACACGCTATGATATAACTGAGATGATCCTTCTGACTCCTGACACAAACGAAACAACAATGGAGGTGGACAGCCAGACTCAGCTTGCTCCGCCTCAGTGTAAACCCAGCTCTCGTTCCCATTCTCTGAATAAATCTGTTATCCCCACACGTCACAGGATTTGTTATGGATCCATGCAGATGTTGAGTCATAGTTATAGTGGTTTAAATCAGTCTGCAAGTTGATCGGGTGGTTATGATTGAATATGTAAACCCCTCACACTATCAGATCATCTTTGCCGACCACAGGTTGAGACAAAGCCTCCAATTGGGATTTCCTCTGCGATTGTCGGGACGGGCAAATCTGGTGTAAATCTGCCCAGTAATCCTCTAGTGTGTCCCCAGCTGAAGACAAGTTCCCACACCCAAGGTCAGGTAGATCAATGTGTATGTGTGTGTGTTCTTCTGTCTTCTCAGCCTCCAGCAGAAGATCCCTTCTTAGAATGGCTGAACCGCGTGTGTGTAATCATTGGCCTATTCTTCTTTGCTTTGGCCATCCTCACCTTCCTCCTGTGTAGCTGGAACCCCAAGATCAACAACACAGCCCGTCTTCAGCTCTGCATCAGCCTCTCCCTGTCCCATCTACTGCTGCTGTGGAATGACAGATATGTTAAATATGAGGTACGATAAGACCAAGTTACAGATATTAGTTGATTCTTATTTTATAGGTATCCTTGAGTTCTCAGTCCTTTAGAGGTTAGAGGATACCTACAACGGGAGTCACTCACTAATATACCCAAATACAGCATGTATCAACAAAGTGTTTTTGTATCTATGCATGTTTTCGAACTATGAACAATGACAAAGTGTATGTATCTCCACAGCTGACCTGCACTGTAATGGCTGGGCTTCTCCACTTCCTGGTTGTGGCCAGTTTTGTTTGGATGCTGCTAGAGGCTCTACAGCTCTATCTGCTGGTCCGGAGGCTCTCCAAGGTGCAGGTCATCCAGAGGGATGGCCTCCCCAGGCCATTGCTCTACCTGATTGGCTACGGCATTCCATTCGTAATTGTGGGTATTTCCGCACTGGTATATTCTGATGGCTATGGTGCTGTTAAGTCAGAGGTGTAAGTACCACAAACTCATCCATATCCTCCTGTATGTCTGATTACCATGCAAATAGGTTGGACGGGTTTGTGTTTTGTTTGATTGTGTTGCAGGTGCTGGCTTTCAAAAGAGCGCAACTTCAACTGGGCTTTAACAGGGCCGGTGATTGCTGTCCTGGCAGTGAGTGTATTACATCAGAGACTTTATTCCATGTATTCCAATGGCATTCCCATGGAATTTAGCATTTAAATTGGACAAAATGCTATTGACTTACAGTATCTATTGATTTATCTCTAATCTATCTCAATATTTTGGTTTTATTTAATTTCCAAAACATGTATTATTCCCAGTAGAATAGTCTCTTTGGTAGGATACCTATGATAGGGTGGATCTTGATTCTGGTGAAGCAATGTTGGGAAACACGAGGACAGTGAGCCATCTCATAAGATAATAACTAGCAGGAATTATTGGCTATATTAAATACTGCATTAGAGCTCCCCTGATGTACAAAGTGCCCATTTGCCCATTTGATTGCAAAAGGACCTGTCAAGGCACACCTGCTATATGTAACCATACCTAGTGTTGTTTGAGACATCAGCTTGCACTGCACCAAAAGGTTAATGAACAAATAGAATAATAACCTAAATTGGGCTAACCTAAAATTAACCTAAAGTCGAGGAGCATCTCCTTTGTTAAAGGGAAACGGAAAATTAAAATGTCTACATAGATGAGGAAGCTTTTCCAACAGTATTGGAGAAGCTTGTCAAAACCTTGAGACGGTGGTATGAAGTGACACTAAATGACATGGAGCAGATTCAGGAGCTACGGCATGAGTAGTTTGAGGAATTGCTAATGTGCCCCTTGACAATATAGAATATACCTAAATCAAACGTAGAGAAGGTATGGAGGCTGGTTAGTACATATGTCAGAAAATGGCTTGGAGTTCCATGTGTATTAGTCGTGTGGTATTGCGTGAAAAAGGGAGTTTAGAACTGCTTATATCTAGAGGAGGATGGATCTAGAGGAAATCAAACAGTAAGACTGGAGATGATGGAATCTACTCTCTGATGCTATTAAGTTGATCTTTTTAAGTTTTCAGCTAACCGTAGGCTTATCTTCACAGCTCAATGGTACTATGCTGCTTGTAGGTAATGCTAGTAGGTAATGCTTGCCAAGGTGTCATATTTAGGTGAAAGATTAGCTAGTTCCCCACCGCAGTAGGAATCAGGAATTTTATCCAATTATTTTTGTAGCGTTTAAAAAAAATGAAAATGAAAAATTCTCATTCTCAGTGTCTTTCTTCTTTAAGCTTAATTGGATCTTGTTCTGTGCTACTTTATGGAGTCTGAGACCTACCTTGGCCAACATGAAGAGTGATGTTTCTCAGTCCAAAGACACCAGGTATGTGTGTTCAAGAATGTCTTTGGATGTTAATGAAAAATCTACAAATTCCTGTTTGGATTGATTCCTTATTTGAATGGTCCTGTTTGGATTGTTCAATCTTGGAACTGATTCGTTTCAGAAAAGTTGTAGGTGTTTCATACAGGACTTATCTCTCTTTTTTATAGGTTTTTCACAATATATTACAACATATCACCTGATACCAAATAAAGTATATTAGTATTTTATAAGTCATTCACAAGTATATATAAATTATGTGACCATTATATATTATACAGCATACTTGTTTTGAGCTGCTTTTGATTGGTAGATTTCCTGGTTTACTCTGTTTTCCACATTTGAAGTGTCACTTATCTGTGTGATGCAATCTTGAGAAAAGCCTACAAACATATTTTTGTTTGCAGAATGATTGTGTTCAAGATCCTGGCCCAATTTGTTGTGCTGGGCTGTACCTGGATCCTAGGCCTGTACCAGACGAACATCTTCTTTCAGTTCCTCTTTATTGTTCTCAACTCACAGCAGGGGACCTTCCTCTACATCGTCCACTGTCTGCTCAACAAGGAGGTACACTCTTCATCCAGATCTTTCCCCTCTACTCTCTTTATTCTGCTCCCTAACAAATTAGACTAACCAGATTCAGATTCAGATCTGTTCTAATGGTTTGGTTTGTGGTGTTTTTGTGTATTCATATTTGCCAAGTTAGAGCATAGTTCTGAATTGAAACTATTTAATTATGTTTGCTAGGTGCGAGAGGAGTACATGAAATTGTTGACGTGCTCTTTTGGAAAACGCAATACTCAAGGATCTGTGGTGAGTCCCTATAGATGCAATACAGTGCTGTATACACTTATATATCACACGCATCGTCTTACGGAGCAATACCCCACATTTGAAGTATTCCTGAGTGCAGTGAAGACTACGTACAGAAAACTTTAGTTTTTGAGAAGGTAGTTATTTCATATCCACTAAGAGTGCAGCATTCAGCTGCAAGGCTTCCAACCAGAATGAAACATTCATTAATGGATTCTTTTATTCATGATGTTTTTCTAATGTTGCCTGAATTTAATTCCCTGTTGAAGGGAATTAAGCACGGAGCAGCTTAAGTGCAGATCCATCAATGGCAGACATACAGTACCTGTATTACCATGTATTTCAATAAATGGTTAAATGTTGTGACACATTGTGTAATTTAGTTTGTAATAGCCCTTTTTATTAGGTTAGGGGAGGAGGTTGGAGATTTTTTTCTAACTGTAGTGACTAAGTCAACGTATTAATTAATATTTTGTTCAGCAATTATCTTAGTAACAACGACACTGTGCACTGCGGTGTTAACAGGTACATTTTTAAAGTCAACATAGTTCCACCTCCAGCAACTAAAAAGCGCAAGCGCACTCGTTAGTAATAATCATAATAATAGTAATAATCATAATCATAATCATACCAATGTATTTCAACAGAGAGATGCGCCGTCAGTCTCTGAGGACTTGGACAAGGCTGAAGAACAAACAGATCAGAGAAGAAAGGAAGATGAGTAATAGTGGTGAAATGAAACTGAAAAAAGAGAGATGAGAGACAGAACAGAGATGAAATCATCCATATCGAACCATTGTACTTTGTTTTTATAAATTCCAGTTGCATGAATGTAGTGTATGAAATATCTTTGAATTTGAATGTCCACATCTTGATTGTATCATCGTGTGTCTCTTGAGTATGTAGCCCACTGTTTTCATCATCCTTGGACATGAGCTACTTGTCAACAAACTTCTGTCTGGGAAGTAAGATGTGAGTGTGACTGTGAGTGGTAAAGTGTCAATCTCCCTCCAATGACGCATTTATTAGAAGAACGCACACCTTCATGCAGTTGTATGTGCTACTCCCTGCTGAAGGCCACAGCACGGTTGGAGTTGGTATTTAGATGTTGTTTTGAACTAGCCAAGCAATAAAGGCTTTTTCATTATCATCTGCTTTGCTTTAAGAGCCTCCCTTGTCAGTAAGTTGTCCATTAACAATAAATCAATGAAATAAGATATAAACTTCACCATTAATCTATTCATGCTTAAATACATAGAGATGTAACTCCATGGGGATCTAAACACAATTTCTTACTCCTATAGACACGGTCAATATCTCCCTTTCGTCTCTGCTAATGTGTTTGCTTAAGTGTGCAGAAGCTTGTGCAAACACGTTACCGCTCATCACCCCTGTTGGTCACTGACCACACAACACTACAGAGTAAAACAACATCCAGACGTCAGTTGTCTCTCTCTTTCTTTTCCATTTATTTTGTTGTGTTTACTGGGGTGTGTCCAGCTTTACAAGACAAATTAACAAGACCAGACATACACTCATTTGCATTATAAGAATTGTGTTTAGCTGATGCGCCTATTCAGAGTGACATGCAGTGAGCGCAACAGCAAATTAAACTTCAATGACTCAATTCCCAACATGACAAATAACCAGTACCAAGGAGAATGAGTCAAAGCAATATGTCTAGTTTCATTCTTTGTATATGAAGGAGGTCTGTGTCAGATTTGGTGCTTGTAATTCAGGAAAGTATGCAGCGATGAACAAAAGGGTGAATTGATTGCTTAAATTCCACCTGATTATGAAAAGGCCATTGTAACCTGTTTTATGACATGTGGATAATCCATCATGAAAATCTAAGTAAAACATTGTTAATATCGTCTACTTGACTTACATTAATTTAGCACTGTTCTTTAAGTTACGAGTTACGTCCGTGCTGCAAAAATCTTTATCAGTGTGTCACAATGTCGTAGATAATTAATCAACTCATCATATTAATTAAAGTGACACAGAATTATCTAATAAGAGGGTCATGACCTTTTCATTAACTTGCTTAAAGAGTGACTAAACCCCAAACTCAAATCTGTGTGAACCCTGACATCTAACGACGAAAATCAGGGTACCGAACTGGCCATCTGCAGATTGGCTGGTCTTTGGTGCCAGGTGATGTCACCACCTGTTGTACTCTATAGAAGGTGACATCACCTGGCACCAAAGATCAGCCAATAGCAGACCCCGTTCACATCAAACCCTGTGCAGACAGAGGATTTCTGGGAATGTCTTACCTGACATCCGGTGTTAAGAGCAGCAAAAAAGCTTTAATGAACTGGCTATAGGTTGAATCATTATTGTGTGGTATCAATCAGCGATAGAGTAGCAAAACGTACATTCATTTACATGAAAAAGTAGTAATTATCATGTGAAAAAGCGTATTACTTTAAAGTAAAGTGAGATCAACTCCATTCAAGCACATTGCAATATGCATCTACTTTTATTGTGAGAGTTGCAAAACAATTGTTGCATGACTATTGTGACATGCAATATTTTGGATCAGGGTTTGATAGCTCCAGTTTGTCTGATAACACAGCAGTTGCTGTATCATGTATGTATTAATTCCAGATACTGCATGTGGCAATACCATGCGTTATCTGCTGTAGTGTCATAGTTCCACCACAAGGCTGCAGCACTTAATCACATATGTTGATGCTCCAGTTGATGTAATTTAACACATTTGACTTCCAGGAAACTACAAGAAGTCAAGGTTGGAACTGGAACATCAAAATAAAAAATTATAATAATAAAAGGTTTCAGATGAAGTGTTAATGCTAAGATTGCACTTTATTGTTAACCTTTGTGGTGCTATTACACAAATAAATGTGCTCTCTGTATGTCTACAGCCCATATACATACAGCATCACTGGTTACCATACATAAAACATATTAGGAAATATGTACATGATCACTGGTGGTTCATAATCCCTCATTAGGGATACATCTATTTCACAGAATCACCTATATAAATATATTTAAACCACCTATATAGAATACAGCATGAAAAATAACTACTTGTGTACTTGGAAAAAGTGTGAAACAAGACCCAGAGTTACGTTTTGAACTATTCCTTTAATGCCAACCATGAAAGAAGAGCAAGAAGGAAATTCCCTGCAACCTCATTATTTACGATGATATATTCGTTTTTGCCTTCCCAGGACAGCCTGTCTGGCAAATACCTAGTGGCTAAAGAAGCCTATATGGCACTTCCCAGTCTCACCCCCTTCAGCTTGACCAGGCAATGATGAGTGATTGACTAATTACCCAATAGAACAACACTGGAGTGACTGGGGCAGGGACAGTGAATGAATAATGCTCTCCCCTCCCTCACCGACTCCAGCCTAGGTGCCCTTGAGCCAGGCACTTAATTGCACAAATCCACTTTTCAGCCGGTAAACTGACTGACAGCTATGTTTCAGTGTTTCTCAAATACGGATTTGAGATCTGGGCATTCGTTTTAATGCCAGAAAAGAGCCAAACGTTTGAGCAGTGCTAACGTACAGTGTACTGCAATTTGATTTCAGACCATAAACTAACATCCGAGGAACATAAAGCGAGATCTCTTTAGCATCTCACCCCCTTGAGCTAGTTCTTATGGTATGCAAACTGTGATACTGGTTTATACCATAGGTTGTGGATGCACAGCAGCACTCTTCTCAGGTGCCAGCCAGTGTGGTAACAATAGTTAATCCAAAGACAAAAGTATTCAACCGCACACTGAAAAGCTTCTGACCCGTTTCATGTTTAAATGTTTATAATCTATCTTTAATCTATACAGCAGCATAACAATGAAGAAAACGTGTTTTTGCCACTGGGCTACATCACGTTCACTCATTGTGATATATGTTTATCCATCATTTGGTGGATAATCATTTGGTAAAGTGTGTGTGTGTGTGTGTGTGTGCAAGAGATTGTCTGTGCACATGTAAGATCCTGCATTTAAGCCTTTGTATTTTCTCCCTCATAATATTACTAATAATAACTGTATGTGTGTCTGTCTGTGTGTGTCTGTGTGTGATAGGTGGTCAGAGGTGGTCAAATATTTGTAAAACACAAGCACAACGTTTGTCGGGTGACACGTGTGTGAGATTCTGTGCATTTAAATGCTTGTTTAATGTTGTGTAGTGTCTGTGCGGATCAGCTGGAACACTGCGTTCTGTCTGCTTGAGTGCAGATTGCGTCCCGGTTGAGTCTAGTGATGCCCTGAACTATATATGGCTGCACGTGCATGAGGCCGCTGATGATACAGTCAGCATTCACACTCTGAAAACACTGTTCAGCAAACAGCACTTCTCAGAGCTCCTTGGACATTGGTTAAGCCTAGCCGTAGATAATGCTGTGATTTCAGTTGTCTGTCAAACTTTTAGGTGTCCTGCCCAGAAATCCTGTTCCTTGGACTCAGTGTAGCAGGTTCCAGTCACCGCTGGTTCCTAACGGACTTGGTTCAGGTTCTACCCAGAAGCAGTTGCCTGTGTTCTACCTCAGGTGCCAGCAAGTTCCCGATTAGTTTGTGGATCGAGAGTGGTGTTGCATAATCACAATTGCTGTCAAGACAAATGTATAAAAGTCTCCAGGATCAATGTTACAGGCAATCATGCCACCACGGAGTCTGACATGATGTAAGCTGCCGGAAATCTCCGTCCAGGACAGAAACAAATACATGAAAAATGAGAGAATGCTGTGCTCAGGGTTACAGTGTCTCTCACTCTCTTTGCTCCTCTCCTCACTACTACACTTGGTTACCATGGAAACACTCTTGCAGCGCCTGAGTCGTGAGGCCAGTCGGCCAAGATACCCCGTTAGGTAAACAATCCTGCGATCTGAACTGAATATGTTGGGCATGCGTCAGAGTTTGTCAAATTATTCCGACATCCATCCGAGATCACGAATGCCGGAGTGGTGCCAGAACCAGGGAGTGGAACTGGGACGGCAACTGCAACTCTTTTCTGGCATGAGATCTGACAACTGAATTTTTTGACGTCTTATTTCAGTGACATTTAAACAACAGATATGAATCTGTTTAATCTAGACTAAAAATACACACAGAGACGAGCAGCTGAGCGCTTTCTCTCGGACATCCAGTTATAGCCTAATGCTACCTGCTTTTCCGTCACTGTAGCATCATACTCAACTTCATCAGCTTCTTCAAATGAAACGAAACACTTCTAAACGGATGTATATCACTATCCTACGGTGATAGGTGATAAATATCAATCCTGGTCATAATCTCTATATTTCTAAGAAAATTATTATATGGTATTTCATGGTTCTACCGTAGCCTAACTTCACAGAACAGTCTGCACACCCTGATTTTATTGGAACCCAATCGAGTCTCCATTTCACAAGATGAGGTTCTTCGTCGTCTATGAAGACAACCTGATGTAGCGTTTACAACACCGCCCTGTATGCACAAGGAGTGACATCATCGGTACAAGGACCACTGGTGCGCTGTTACATGTTGACCATAGCTGCCCTTGCTGCGAATATTCGTTGAAGTGGACCAGCCTGCTCTTGTTGAACATTGGAAAAAACCTCAGTAGGATCCCAGCTGGATCTCAGAGGCGAGTCTCGTGGTAAATAATGACGCGTGACTTATTCTACTTCTGTGGTCTAACGTGTCTGTGCTTTAGTTCACGAAGGAATTCAACCTTAAGCTATGTGTCAGTCACTATACCACATGTATGAGGGAAACCTTCTTCCTGCTATCATCAACTGGCAGCGGGCCAAGGACCAAAGAGAGTTGATCCAAAACGACCGCGGATCGTAGGGATGCAGGTATTGGTATATGAGAGCAGCCGCATCAAGTCTGGGGAAAGAGAATTTGAAATAGAAAGAGAATTTGGCCAACTCATGTCAACTCACCAGAGTCTGCACTTGATATTAATGATGTTGTTATATTCCAAGAATGAGATGAGTAATTGCTGCTGGAATCCAAGGAAAGGCAGGAAGGCAGAGCAAATAATAAAGAGAGAATATCCATGTGAGTAAACAACACTGATAAGCTAGACATGACAAAGAAACATAAACACTGTCATTTGAGAAGTGGCCTATTCAGAGCATGAAATTAGGTGATCGTTTAAATAATCAGGAAAAACCTTCCCTATCTCAAAGGTCTCGTTTTTCTTCCACGGTCTGTTTCTATCGTTGTTGCCCTGTATGATCAAAATGAATTAATATTGTAAATTGTATGATTCTATCATGACTTAGATACAGAATAACAGCATCAATTGGATATTTCGTTGGCCTTGTGAAACTGTCAAACGGTGTACAGTGTCCTAAATGTTTGACAAAGATTTGACGATT
>OMOT01000939.1:0-12363 GCA_900312575.1 Acanthochaenus luetkenii
ACTTCCCCGTCTCTCTCTCTCTCTCTCTCTCTCTCTCTGACCAGGTTTCAGTAGTTGCGCCCCCTAGCGGCCTGCTACAGTCCCCCGAAACAAACTGCCACCCCCATTCCACAATTCAACACGTCTCCCTTGTCTTGACACCTGATACTCGCGAGATGTTGGCGCTCTAAAAGGACGACAGTCAGCGAAGGGGTTGATACATTTCAACCTCTAATATCCTACAGGCAAAACATTGTCTGGGTTTACTCTTACGTCACGAATATTGACCTAATGTCACCTGACAGCAATTTCAACATTCTCTGACAACCACACATCACCCTGATGTTGCTGAAACCCCGACATCGGATACAGAATCACTAATACTAGTCTAGCACTACTATTAGCAGTAGTAGTATAGAGTTGCACTACTATTAGCAGTAGTAGTATAGAGTTGCATATCATATTACCAAAGACTACTGGGCCCAATATCCAACACTGCATAACAAACGTTGCTTTGTACTGTATACCGTCTACATTTAACTAAACACATTTCGAGAGACAGCACTCTGTTAGATTGAGATATAATGAAAGCTTTATTTACAAGTTCAAAGTTCATGTCAGATAACAAATATATACTATGTACATATTTGCAGTGAACAGTGTTTATTTTACAACAATCGTTCAGGTTACAGTGAGTCAAATTGGACAGATAGGAGGACGTTGTAATATATTTACACCCGTAAAATAATTGTACAAGTCTTCAAGTGCACTTGGCGCACACTCACAGCATTATTATAAATATTCCTAAACATTTCAAGATGAAAAGGGAATTCTAGTCTAACTAGGTTAATTTGATTATCAAATAATTTGTGCCTCTTTTTATTTAATAATGGGGATTAAACTACACAATCTTTTAAGGTTTAAGGTGAAGCTGCTCCATCTCCCTCTTTACTGAAGTTAAACATCTGTGAAGAAAACTGACCTCAGATCAGTGGATAGGAGCAACTCCACTCTACATCAAACAGCTTCAAGCTTCATTAAGATTTACTTAATCTAATCTTATTCACAAACTACAGCAAAAGTCTAAGATGTTTGGTTCATACATATAAAATAATGTATATGACCAAATACTGCATAGTTACAAATGGGAACTTAACTTCCTCCCACATACAATCAACTCAAGACGACAATCCTAGAGGGTTTGCAATAAAGCCTTGTGGAAAACGTTTCTTAGGTACTATTCATGTCACCATTACAGTTACATATGCCTACGGACCAGACATCGAGTCATACAGCATGGAGATTGGTATCAAAAGGTACATTTACAAACCAGTTTAAACATACACCGTAGCCATTATTAAAACACACACTGGTGGGAGGAAAAGTACTCCAAGTCTTTCATTCCCACCAATTTAAGGTCACTTTTGCTCTAAACAGACAGTACAGATTAACAAGCGTTGTCAAACATGCTAAAATGAGTTTGTACACACAGTATTCTTCTTGGATCAAAGTAGTGAAGATAACCAGGTTCAAAATAAGCCCCATGACATGGACTGTTTACTGTTCCTGGTGCTCAGCCATATCGATCTATGACTCAAACTGAGCCATTGTGTACGTGTGGAATGGAGTGAGCACAAGATTCCTGATAGTTTATCAAGAACATGAACCAACTGTGTCTACACACACACACACAAAGGCAGGGACGACATGGACAGGAAGCACGTAACATTTAGAGTGAGTCAGTGGTTCTACAAATACTAGCATTGCAAACAGTTCCTCTGGCTTAGTAGAGGAAAAGGGGAAAAAAAGAAACTTCCTCAACTAAACTATGCTAAGGTAGATAGTGATTAATAAGGCAGAAACTGAAGCAGCTGTAAACCAGTTGAGGGGGAAGAGTTGTCCTGAAAGCATCAATTACAAAATGGTAGTGTACATCAGATGAAAAAGAGACATTGAAAGAAAATAGGTCCAAAGGAGGTTGAGACATCAACAAGTTTGTTAAAAACCTACTACTAAACTTAGAGGCACTTAAACTGAATGTTGTGACAATCACATCGCCATGCTACATTCTGATGGCTGATTTGAACTAGCGGACAGCGAGCTGCAAGTGTCGCAGCGATAGGCGGAACATATTGCAACACTAATACGCAATTGACTGTTCATGGGCAATGTCGCCCAAAAGTTCAGCTACAGCAACTTTTACCATGGCAACAACTGAAGAAACAAGACAACCATGGGCAACCTCGGCCGATATTTCACTGGTCGTAGAAAACACATGGACACCAGGTGTCTGGTTTCTTGACTTTCTAGTGCTGTGTATGTACGGTATGTTGAGGCTCGAATCCAGCATGTCAGTGTGTCACTGTTCTATTATGTGATTCTACAACTAATAAGTAGAGCCTACTGCCATTATGTTGATGACCAACTGGACAGTTGTGGGTACAAAAAAGAAAGTCAGAGAACAGTTTCAATTAATTACTAATACTGCAATATTTAAATATTAAATACAAATATATTTTTCAATATTCCTTGAACCTCCTATACAATGTATCGTCATGTCCACATTCACATTTATGTTTGTGCTTTTACAACTTCATTAGTTTTGCTTTACAAAATGTAAAATGATCTATGTTTTCTATATGTTGACAAGATAATTTACAGTTTCAAATGTTCTTTCATCTCTAATCAAATATTTTCCAAACAATAAATATTACAATTTAGGAGGCAAAACACAACAGTTTCATACAATATCTGATCTCAATAATGACCCCATATACTGTACTTTTATCTGCTTTTCCATTGCCATTTTTGAATTCATATATAGCTCCTTAGAGATCCAATACAAAATATAACAACACACTTATGCTCCAAACGGATATCATAATACAGTCCACTATGAAGCATTCAACTTAGCAGCATTGGTGGACTTTAAATGCTAACAAGTGGCACAGTCCATTCTATCAAACAGTCTACTCATTCTCCAACTGGCAATTATGAAGAAACCAGTTCAGGAGGTGAGACTTAAGAGATGATATTAAGATTTAAGAAGGCTGGATCAATCAAGAGGTGTTTTGTGTGTTAAGACAGAGTTATACAGTCACTATACATCTGCCATTAGCTGAAGCAAATTCAGCATATTCAACAATGACCAAGTCACAGAAAATATTTAATTAGGAGCTGTTTAGCTGAGAGGTAATGGTTGGGACTGAAGGCATCTGATGGTTGCTATTGGCAAACCAGCTATTGGAAGACCAAGCGGTGGTAGGTTGGTTGGAGGTCATTGGGATGAGGAAAGACTGGGATCCAGCTGGAGGTTGTAGGTTCAAATCCAAGATGAAAAGCTATCAGGAGAGGGCGTCACTTTTGGCCCTCTTGTCATAGATTAGTGTCAGAACGTTTGCGGTGTCCTTCAGCAACGCGTCAAAGATGCTGTCCGCCAGCTGCATCTTGACGAACAGCTCATCCTCATCGTAGTTGACCCACTGAGCCTCCTCCTCATGGAGCTCCTGAACCTGAGACAAACGGGGTCAATTAGCACGGTGACAAACACGCAACACGGTCTGTTACTGAAAGACAAAAGCAAAGCTTGAATAAACAAAAACAATGACAAAAAAAATGCACAGAACTGCATTCAATTCAGGCTTTTAATTGAGATTCCAAGAAAGGACACCACTTATTGTAAACGTATGTCCTCTTTGAAGGCAAGTCAAATAACGTCTGTTGATTTCTGCTCCTACCAGTATATGATCCACTCTATCCCGTTTCTTCCTGCCAAATTTGAGCATCTTCTGCCAGTCAGTCTTCTGGTTCTGATCCTTCATCAGACCATACAGTTTCAGTACTTCTGCTGTGATGAATTCCTGTTCAACAATGTAAAAAAAATAGAACCTCAATTCCCTGCATTACATCCATGTGTATGAAAGGCATGACACTGCATTTTAATTTATACAGGTGTGATGACATTTAATCCTGAACATGTTTGGAAGTCCTATTATATTCTAAAATCTTAGTTGACTTTTAAAATGTGTCTGGCTAATGTGGGGATTTATCAGACTCTTTGCTCTGTAGCTAAAACATTTAGTGTATTTTTCCTGTTGTTGATGATGATTGGCCAATTGTACTATACCTGGACTTTGGTGATGTCTCCAGGTGTCTTGACTCTGTGGAAGTGGGAGGAGTTGACTCGCCGTGGTTTGATCCACTGAGGCTGATGGGCGTTGGGGTCTTCAGCATAGATATCCTGCAGGATCTCCCATGTCAGGTCATACACAGCCTAGGGAAAGATAGAAAGAAATTGTATAGGGATTGGTCTAAGCTGACAAAACATCACACTTCTGATTTAGGATGTTTGGGTTTAAGTGATCAAATACTGACTTAAACCTGTAAGGTTGTCTTTGTCAGATGTATTTCTTTGCCGATGTACTATATCCTGAGATGTCTTTCTCACCTGTCTGTAGCTGTGGATACAGAGGGCCTCCTGGTCCTGGCTGTTGGCCTCTTTACCCAGATACTCCTGTGAAGGCGTGGGGATGGGCAGTCCTGAAAGGGTCAGCGTGCCCTCCTTTCCCAGCTTACAGCTCTCCCAGATCTCCTGGGTGGCAGCATGAACCAGCTTCTCTACCTCCAAGGCTGCGTGGGGCACCACCATGGCAGGCTGCTCAGGTAGTTTAGGAGGCAGGGGGAGAGGTAGCTCGGGCCTGGGTGGGGTCTTGACCTGTTCCCCACCTGGTGCTGTGGCCAGCCCACCCAGGGCTGCTGTTGTTGATGAGCCAGACCTCCCTCCTCCTCCCAGCTTCGCCTCCTCCTCTTCCTCTCTCTGTTTGAGTCTCTGCTCTTCCCTACGGGAGCTGAGGCCAAAGTCCTCATCAAACCAGTCCTGTTCGTCACCCTGTTCGTCACCCAGCTCATACAGCAGCTCGCGGCTCAATTCCAGCTCTGCTAGACGCTTGGCAAGCTCCTCTTGACCGCTGGCCCCCAACACTGGACTCTCCTGACAAAAACACAGAAAGATTTCAATTTCATGCTTAATTCAACATTTAGATTAGGACCATCCATAAAAGGACTATCTAATTGCACCAGAACAAGTCCCTATAATGGCTTTACATTATAAATCAAGGATATTACGCGTTTGATCTACCCTCAAGATCGTTTCTTTCTGCTCTTTAACACACAACAACAGGATGTGAGGAAAGAGAACCAAATTCAATAAAGTCTGTAAACACAAAAAGAGTTGTTGCTTGGACTTTGGCTGAACACACATATCCTGAAAACTGGGGCTTTCCAGGTAAAATCGATCAAAACTATTTGTCAATAGTGTGTGATGATGTGATTGCTGGCGTTTTCCCCCCACCTCACTATCAACTTGTAAAAGTTTTTGCTGAGTGATATTATCAAACACATTTCTATTTATTTGGTATTGCCAAATACATGGAGAAGACATTCTTTTTTTCCCTTTTTTTTTTAACACATTGGAGTTTCGAAGTTCCATAAACATGTTACTAGAGAAGTGAAAACATGGACTCACCGGGCAGTTGTACAGCTCTGGAGAGGACAACTCCTCCTTTTCAGCATCCAGGAAGAAGGGCAGACCATCCTTCTGTTCCACTGAAGAGACCCAATCCCCTTCCTCAACAGTTTCACTAAACAGGTCTCCATTAATCTGATTAGTAGCGGCTATCTTCTGCTCTTTGGCCTTTTTAATCTGAGTGAACTGCTTTACAGCATCTTTCACAAAGTTGTTGAGGACCTCGTCGGCGAAGGCGCCCAGTGAGTCTCTGTCCTTGTGTTCTTCCTCTGCACTCTTCACATCCCTGATATCTGTGGAGAGATCAGCAGGAGTGACATACTTGTGGTGGGAGTCTACGTCGTTCTTCTCAATGAGGGTAGTAATCTCCTTCAAACTCTGATTCCCCATGCCTATCTTGTCCATGTCGGAGATGAGGAGAGTGGTTGGTGCATCTTCAAACTCCAAGATGATGTCCCTGCCATTAGAAATTGGATGCTCGGATTCTCTGTCAATATGTGAGCCGAGGTGGGACTTTGCCTTCAGAGAGGTCTGGTTCTTCTGGTGTTGATCTGGATGATCAGACTCATCAGCAAGGTCTTTATCTCTAGACTCGTAATCCTTATGAGACGTTTCTTCTCTTTTACTCAGATTTCCTTGTTTTGGGAATTTGTTCTCATCAGTTTCACATTTATTCTCATCTCTATCTGACAAGCCATCAAAGAATGAGTCCTCATCCTCTGTGGTGTCCGTGTAGATCTCAAACTTCTCTGGCAGGCGTGTGATCTTGTCTGGAGGAGCAAAGATACCATGGCGCTCCTCACACTCAAAGTATACCACTCCATCATAGGTACCATTGTTGCTCCCTTCAGACTTATCCAACTCCACACCAGCCCAGAACCCATTGGCAAACCTGGTTGGACCTTTGAACCTCAGGGTGCCAGGCTGAACATTGCTGACAAGAACCCTGTCTCCAATGTTAAAGCTGGACATCTCATCCATAACCGGAGATGTCTGAGAGGGAGAGATGTTTGGTGAGTGGCTAGAGTTGACAATGTTGTTCTTGATGTCATTTTTGGAGTCTCTGGTCTGGCTATGGAGGTCTAGCAGTCTTCCAGAGTGGTGGCTATCACCATTAGCTCCAGAAAGTTGACTCCGCTCTTCAGCAATGTCCTCCTCCACCTCCTCCTCATCTTGGCTGTTGAGTGGGGACCTGCTACAGGACCCCTTTCTTGAACCCCTGATCTCTGTAGGGGAAGGTGAGGCTAGAGAGGTAGGCTTGGAGCTATGGTGGTTCTCCCTGGGTGACAACTCCACTGATGACTCAAAGTCATCATGGTAGCCCTCTGCTGTGGGAGGAGAGGCCTCCGCATCCTTTATGGGTGCCTCCTTCTTTGAGGAGAGGGCAATTGAGTCAGGGGTACAGGAACGGTCATTGGAGGAGGAGCTAAGATTTGGATGAGCTGAGGTTTTGGGCTCCATATCAGCCGATTGTGACTTGATTGAATGGGAAATTGAAGATTTGATTACATTTTCTGCCTCAGATGACTGCCTTGACTGCATTTGCTTATTTTCTTCCAGGCTAACAGATGGAGAATATCTGTGTTCTGCAGTCATAGAGGAGGAAACATGTTTAGATAGAGAGAGCTTCTGCTGGGAGCTGAGTCTTTCTTCCTGTTCTAGTTTGAGAAGAGATTCAGAAAGTTGATCCTCATACTTGTAGCTCACTTCCACCTCCTCCTGAATGTCCAACCTATGATTAGACACAATGTTCTCATCCTCAGCCTCAGTGACCCGTGACTGGGCTTCCTTGGAGGCAGGCCTGGAAAGATCCTCTGGGGAAAGCAGGCCCCTCAGGCCTGAGGTAGGACGCTCTGGGCTGCCATATACAGGAGTTGGGGTGACTGTTGGTGGGTCCTCATCGGAAAACTCTTCAGGCACTGAGGTGGATCTACTATGACCAGGTGGAGTAAGGTAATCTGTAAACACCACAATTAGAGAACATTTACTGTTAGAACACATGTTGAAACAAATACTGTATATACAGTATGAAAATAATTGAAACATTGCAAATATTAGTTGTGATGACTATAAATCAAACACCCACCGTGGCCTAATGGAGAATCAATGCGGGTCCTCTCCAAGTTTGAGACAATCTTTAAGGTGTTGCTGGTTTCAGACCTGAGGAGGAGGATTTTATTTATTTATTTAACACTCTAAATCTCCCCTCCGTCATATTATAGTACATCACAGGCAAGTGTTATGTCGGTAATTGTTTATGGTACCTGTGTGGAGGAGGTGGTTTGATACTGGACTTCTCTGAGGCTGAGGTGGAAGCATTGATCTGGGGCTTCGCATCGGGTGTCGAGTCTGGCTCCTTATTCAGTTCTGCCTTAGTTTTCTGGATGAAGTCATTATAGGACTGGAAGAAGAAAAACATACATACATACTTCAGATATGTCTAAATGTGCTTATACATGGATCAATGCACACACCCACCCACGTTCACAAATATACACACACAGTGGCTCAGCGATGTGCATGTGGTTTGAAAATACCCAAACAACCATCTGGCAGTGCCCCCCCACATATTTACCTCTAGCTGCTTCAGTAGGCTGGCCTCCTGTGCCTTCAGGCGTTCCTTGTGCCTCTTCTTCTGCTCTTTCTTCAGCTGGTAGGCCATAAACTTGCGTTTCCTGAGTTCTTCCTTCAGGGTCCTGATACGGCCCTCTATGTCACTCTGGTCTGACATGAGTTCTGAAAGCAAATTTAGATGGTAAATCACAGTTAGAATGCTAAACCAGTGCCAGAGCTCAGTGATTAGCAAAGAGTAATCCAACTTAGTGCCCTCAAACTCAAACCTAATTCTTTGGAGATTTGTGTATATTTTGTTTACAAGTCCATTGTTATGCATGTTGCTTTGGCTTGTACCCAATGAACAAACAATGTCTGAGTATTATAAAGCTTAGCATTACAGACCGAAGTGCTAAATAAGATTGGAATGCACAATTGGACTGTATGTAAAGGTTGAAATATTGGCCTAAAATGAATAAAACAGTTTGTTATAATACTGGGCCAATAACAACTGCATCTGCTTGTGTGGTAACTGAATGCAATGGAAAGTGTTCTCTCCTCCTATCACACAGCTAAGCAGGTTAGGTATCAGGGAAGTGCTCGCATAATGCATTCCTGGCAGCATCACATTATGCCCGACTACACGGTGCCAGCAATATAGCTGCATTATGTCCACTCTCTTTGCTTCCCTTCTCTGAGGCACTATGAAGAACTATTACCTACCCTCCATTTTACATATTTAGTGTGTGTGTGTTGGGGGGTTTGAACTCACCAGTCTGTGTGACCACAGGGGTGTCAGTGGGCTGGGTGCAGGGCTGGATCTGCGTCTGGTTGGGGGTCCAGGAGGCGGAGCGGAGCTGCATCTTGGTTTTGCTTCGGCTGCCATCTGACAGAGAAGCAGCAGTGCTGCCTTTGGCTGGAGGAGACTGGAGAGACCAAACACAAAGAAGAGAGAGAAAAAGGAGGATACGATTAACACATCAGATGGACCGAGCATAGAGGCATGCTCAGATTTTACATGTACGGAAAAAACTAGCACATGTCTACCAATTACCCCTTTGCTTGTCCCACACATAATATAAAGCAAAGCATCTAACACCAGTGCAACAACAACAAACAATTACCAAGTGCCATCTACTGCTGACATTCCAATCGGCAAAGTCTTGTCTATTTTCATAGCTCATTGACACGGAGGCTATAAATTCCCCCAAAAGCATCTTAACATAATTCCTTAGGGTGAGGATGGGTGACTGTTTCCGGACAGAAATCTCACTCTCCACATTAGACCAGTGAGGTCAATTTATAGAGTAGATATACAGGCTCAATTTTGACATTGAGCAACTTAGTCTTCAGCTCTTACCAAGGAGATAATCAGGAACACAAAATTAGCAACAAAGCAGGATAATCTTAGTAATCTTGCATTAGAAATTAAGGGGAGTTGTACAAAAAAAATGAAATCTTGAAAGAAAAGATAAATCAGATTTATGCTTACTCGTTTGCTAGGTGATGGGGAAGCGGAGGTGAAATCCTGGGAGTAGCTGGCGGGGCTGCTCTGGACGGAGGCCAAGGGTGTTTCAGGGACTGAGGCAGGTGGAGCTGATGATGGGCTCTCTGGGGGCTGGGACCCTGAACCCTCTGTGTGTATACTGGACTCAGGTGTCACTGAGGAGTAGTCGCCCTCACTCGCACACTCTAAAGACATGTAAACGGATTTTTATTTACCAAGATGAATGTTGATACACACCTGCCAACTTCATCCCCAAACCATGAGACTTGCACTACAATCCATTTTAACACCCATTCTGTATTTCTCTGACTTTAAAACTATGACAACTTTATCTTAGCCAGCCATTTATTCAGGAATTAAAAGATCCTGTGGCTTCACCTTTTTCACTGTCAGTCCTGTGCTCTGGGCTTCGGTGGTGACTGGAGCTGGGGCTGATGTCAGAGATCCCCTTTTCCTGACTCTCTGAGGCACAGTCCTTGTCCCGAGGCGTCTGCCGGTCCCAGACAGCCAGGGCCTCCTTCTCCATCCTACGGACCTCTGCCTCCTCCTGGTCCAGTCGCTGTTTCCACTCCAGCAGCTCCTCTGCATGGCGACGCCTCTGCATCAGCTGCTGCTCCCGCTTAGTCAGGAACCTGGGGAGGGGGAAGGTAAGGATAAAGGGAAAGAAGAGTGGATAGAAAGAGGGCGATGGATATATGAAGAGATAGGTATATGAGGAAATAAGAGCGGAGAGAGAAGATGGTGGGAAAATGAGAGGGAGGGAAACAAGGAAGAGATGAAAAAGGGGGATCAAAGATGATGGGAAGGAGAAAGGTCAAGATAGGGCAGATGAGGAAAGAGATAGAAAGAAGATGGATAGTTGTGAGGGACAGAGAAAGACAGAAGCAACCAGGGAGGAGAAGAGAAATAGAACAACAAAGATAATCAGCATTAGGAATGGTTACGTGATTGTGACCTTGTAGAAGCAAGTAGACCCAATCCACCTGGACAACCCATTTTCACTGCAAACTCAACCCCAAACCTCTGTCCAACACACAAACAAGCGCACACACACACATACACCCAAACCATGCTTTCTTTATTTCTTTCACTAGAATAATCATCCCAATACAAAAATGTACAAGTACCCATCAACATTTTCAAAAAGCACAAGGTGATGATATGTCACACAAGAAAAAAGCACAGCTAGGAAATAATAGTTAAGATGTCCAGGTCAGAATCATGCATCAGGTTGAAACCAAGGGGTTGAACTTTGGTTGGGCATAGTCACACACAACGCAAACATATAGTAACAGTTAAATCCAGAACCACCCCAAGCATAGACAGTTATGTCTCTATGGGTGTTTAATATGACCTCTTCCAGTCACAGTACTCTCCTGACCAAAAAGGACAAATTGCCTAGCCAGAGCAATAAAGTATATTTAGAGAATTTAGGCTACTACCTATTTTGTGTACTACTACATACTAGGGGTACGATATTATTGTGATGTGCCGAGTATTGCGATAAGATATATTGCGATATATTGCAACTTTTTTGACTGCAAATGATGTCTTCAAGGAAAACTTGGCTATAGTTTGGAGAATGTGAGACAGCAGTTGCCAGTCCTCTGTGAGGTAATGTGCTGTTATAGTCATATAGGAATCCACTGTCCTTGACGTCCATTGAACTCGTACTCAATGATTCCTCAACTTTAAGTTTCATTTCTGTGTAGAGCTTGGGTGAGGCTGTGTCGGTTTTGTTATCCTAGTACCAAAAGGTTCAATGAGTATTTAAAATATCAATAATCAAATAATAAAAGATCTATACTTAGCACCCCTGTATCAATACAATTTTGTCACGCAAAATATCACAATACTATACAATATTTTTTATAGGTGCCTATCAAAATAAAGTGCAGTCAGGTATGGTAGGTGGCTGTTGTGTAACGTGGTCTTCCACAGCTATGGGCACCATTACAGTACAGTGCTATTTAGCCTTTATCTAATTTAGAGGCCTTTCTCTTGATCTAATGCATACTGATGACAGGCCAGATACTGAAGGGCCAGGCTGGGGGCTCTTTAAGTGTCCTCCCAAATTCTATTAGAGCCATTGGCCATCTGTACTTATTATCCCATCCTAGGCAACAGTTACCTAATAAGGAGGGCTAGTTAAGATTTACTGGGCTTATTAAAGAGATAGACCACTCTGTCTCTGTTCCATTCTCCGCTAAAGAGACTAAGTATTTTACTGCCAGGTTAGCTAGTGTGGTGTAATCTCTAAACATTTTATCTCAATGACTGGGCTGAAACTGACCAACCAACAGCCACAATATGAAAGAAATTGAAGAGAGATGCACTCAACTCAACTCATTCATTCACTCTAAATGGCGAGAAAGACAGAGGGGAAGAAAGGGTCACAAAGTAAACACCACATAGAAACTGGTGAAATCCAAGCATTGTTTGGGTTTCCTCTCCAATAAGGAAGACTCCCATTAAAATGAACATGACCATTGACCTTTACAAAACAGAATGATCTTCCCCCAAACTTTTTCCAATGTGTCTGTTTTGTTGTTTGGAATCACTTCACAATCAGTGTACTTTCATGCAAACAATGGTAACAATGTATGCAGTAACTGACTGAAAACACATTGAAAATTAACATGACATCTCTATACTAAAATGTAGTTATCAGAAGGTCAGCTCATTTCAGCAAGGCAGCTTTCCTTGGGTGCTTTCCAAGCTTTCACACAAACCCACTCCCAAGTAAGACCTCTCAAGACCTCACAAAAAACCCAAACAAACAAACCTACACATCCAAGCA
>OMOT01000953.1:0-14507 GCA_900312575.1 Acanthochaenus luetkenii
GGGAAACGAGTGTGTATGCGTGTGTATGAGTGTGTTTAGCAGCTGATGACATGGGAATATTTATGTTTGGTTATGTTGTTTGTTGAATGTTTGTGTGTGTGTGTCTATGAATACAGTACGTGTGCAATAGAGGGTAACACGTATCTGGGTCAGCTCTGTATAATTCACACATGTTGTAATTAGCTGAGGAACAACATCAGCCACCGTTTAATGGAGCCCGTCCTGTGCCAGTTCTCATCTCTTTGTGTCGGTGTGTATGTGTGTGTGTGTGTGTTTGTTTACCTCCTTTACCACAATTCTTTAGTTTGTGTGTGTGTGTGTGTGTGAGGGAGAGAAAACATCTTTAGAGGCTTCATTCACATAATTTGGGACCTCAGACAGAATCAAGTGAGCTGACGATCGTGCTTCTATTATACAAGTCATACATTTGAGTGTGGTATGTGGATGCTTACTTACCTTTAGCGTATGTGTGTGTGTAGCTGCAGGGTGCGACAGTAAACATTGTCCAGTGACACAGGGACAGTCAGATGTTGACCCGAGACAGATGACTGGTTAGTCCACATATTCTGGTCTCTGATCTCGCTTTTTCTGGTCAATCAGACTTTACGCTGAAGAAAAGGCTGCTTCTTTCATCATAAAAGAGATAATTTCTAAAAACGAACAATTACTCATGATTTCCAGTCTCATTTTAAAAGGCACAAACAATTACCACACACACACACACAATGCCCATGACCAGAGCTGGCAGCACCAAGTCTGTATGTTGGCAAAGCAGGTAGCTGACAACCTCTCATCAGGTCTGGAGCCTTTGACAGCGCTTGACAACTTGTGTGTATTCGGAGCAGAGTCTTACCCGGCCTTACCATTCTGTCTGAGTCTGACTCCCACAGTACCTACTAATGAGCTGGTCCACCATTCCTCATAACACAGTACGGGCGATAATGACCTAGACCACACACAGACCGTGTGTGTGTGTGTGTGTGTGTGTGTGTGTTTACGTGCCTGTGCTTGCCTCACCTGACAAGACAGCACTTTGCTGTGAGACTGAGGTTCAGTGACTGGGTTTGTCCAGTAGGCGGCACCATCACTGGACTTCAAATCAAATCAGATTTATTGTCAGGTCACAATTACGCAGGTATAAATAAATATGAGTGAAATTATTTAGTGCAAGATTCCACAACAATACAGTGTTAACAATATAGACACGCAATACAATAATCTAATATATTGTAGATTATATTGTATTGTGTGTGTGTCTTGCTACTTCAGGTGGAAGAACAGTAAATAGTTACTGAACAATTAATCTGCCGTTAGTTTGTTTGTAACTTCTGATAGCTGAACCACTGCTTTAGGGAGAATGTGCTTATTATATTATTACTGTGCGTGGTCCTTTCTGTGTGGAGTTTGCATGTTCTCCCTGTGTTCGTGTGGGTTTCAGCCGGGTGCTCCGGTTTCCTCCCACAGTCCAAAGACATGCAGGTTAGGTGAATTGGACACTGTAAATTGCCTGTAGGTGTGAATGTGAGTGTGACTGTGTTTGTCTGTCTATGTTATCCCTGTGATGGACTGGCGATCTGCCCAGGGTGTTTCCCTGCCTTCCGCCCGATGCATGCTGGGATAGGCTCCAGCCCCCCGTACCGCTGAATAGGAGTAAGCGGGTATAGACGATGGATGGATGGTGTATGTGTGTGTGCTTGTTAATGACAGTCAGGTATTGATTACACGTGTGTGTGTATTTACCTGTGTGTACGTGTTTTTTTAATGTATAATGGCTAGCGCTGGGGAGGGCAGATGTGTGTGTGTGTGTGTGTGTTAGTCAGCAGGGATGAGGGCAAGCTGACCCAAGCTGCTTTGGTTTTTTGCCATTATTCATCCTTTCCCAGAGGCTACACTGACATATATAGTCTCTCCATCTCTGCTGTTTCATTCTTTGACTCTCTCTTTGTTCATCTTTCTCTCTCTTGCCTTCTCTCTTTTTCTGTCTTTCCATCTCTCTGTTCGTCTCCATCTTGTTTTTTCATGTTCTCTTCCGGTCTCCTTTTTCACGCGATCAGGTCTCCCTGTGTGTGTTTCTGAATCTGGAGTTTTTTTTGGTGCATATCAAAACACAGGGCACAACTCACTTCTACATGATAATAATCACCAAAAAACATTGTCCTCGGTCCAATGGTTGGCCACTAACTGTGTAGTCTGTTCTGTGTGTGTGTGTGTGTGTGTGTGTGTGTGTGTGTGTGTGTGTGTGTGTGTGTGTGTGTGTGAATCTCATGTGCTAAAATCAGTGTAAAAAACTGTAGGGATTGAAATTTAAGAGAAACCGTTTTGACAAACCACATGCTTGAAAGTCGTTTAACTCATCATAAGAAAACATAACAAATACAACATGTTGCTACATTTTCACGTGTGATAAAAAGTACAACTGAAATAGAAGAGGGATAGCGTTAAGTATATGAAGTACTCCCGTACGTCTCAATACTGTGCCAGCTCCACAGAAATGAAACCCCAACATGGCTATATATGTACATTAACCAATAACAGCATAAACCCTTTCCACAAACATGGAAAAGAACAAATAATCATCGTCCAATACAGAAAATAACATTCTGGTGTATAAATACAGAATAAATATGACAAATGAAATCCCACACATTCACTGTGCTCCTCTCCAAACCTCACTGCCCTTTTTACACAATAGCACAAAATGAAAACAAAAGATGGTACTTTCTGAAGGACAGTGGGCAACTCAAGTCCTTGCATGACAAAATGACGAGATGTTGACATGCTGTATCCTCTATACTCGTTGACCGCAGAACCGCAGGACGGGTTTTTTTTCTTCCAGAAATGGATATGCAGCGTTTTGGAAATGAACTCAACTGCAACTGCGTGTCCCACACTCGTTCTGAAACGCCCCCTGGGGTCTCAGTGCAACTCAAATGCAAATACACACCGTTCTTTCACTCGGATTCATTTCACTAAAGTTTCTGCATCACTTCTGTATCCACCGAGTGCCTCTCTTCGGCTGATGGTGGGAAAGCTGCGGTGGCTATCAGACCATTTAAATGCCCATTTGAAGCGTGGTGTTCGGAAACATTTCTCACCCCTACACAGCAAAAACATCAGTGTCAATTTTACTCTTTGAGTGTAAGAATCAAGACTATGCCAGTGTTTGTATTAGTCCACACCCATCAGAGTTAAATTTACCTTTGGACAGTTTTGAACAGCCACATCAGCTGCATGAACTCTCAAATCAACACTTATCAACAGTGGACAATTTGCTGTGTAGCGTCCGGTGTCCGGAAACGCTAAAAACACGACGAGACGAAGACGGCAGCGTGGTGCAGCGGTGTTCCCGGTGCATACAGGCCAGACAAACCACGCAGCCCATACAGATTTAGTCTACTTGGGATTTCCACAACTTGGGAGATGTTTGCCAAGCAGAGGGAAGAATAGAAACAAAACAGTACAAATAAAGCAGGTTTCTGCCATTACTGGCAAAGTAGTCCTGGGGAAGAAAACCATATCCTCCCCCACTGGCTGGTGGAAAACCTGTCGTCAATTTGACTTGTCTTGACCTATTCTACCATACTGATCACAAGAAGAAAAAACACAACCTCTTATGAGAAAACACTTTGAAACGACACTGATGATTTCATGTATTCTGCAGCAACACATCAGCAAGGACGATTTGTCTCAAGGTGTGTGTGTGTGTGTGTGTGTGTGTGGGGGACATTTCTCAACAATAGTCAATGAACTTTGGCAACTTGCATCTTTTCTCTGTTGTCTAAACGTGGAAAAGCTAACAGATCTAAAGCCAAGGTCAGGATATTGCACCAATTATTATATTCCACAACAACATGACCACAGATAAATCTCTTTGCAGCCCCTAACAGTCTGACCAGGGTGACGGTTAGAGAAGCCAGCCTGTGAACAAAGGGTGGCCGGTTTGAATCCCGGTTGGGAGAATTGTTACAGGGGAAGTGAACGACACCATCAAACTGGACAAAATGACGGCACAAAGCACATCAGTGGGGCTTACGGTTTGCTGCATTTAGTTCTTACTTAATATGACACTTTATTGTGATCATTTATTCATCCCCAGAGGGAAACCGTCTTTTCTTGCGCCCTAACTCCACAGAGAGGTCAGAGGTCAGATACAGCGCAACATCCCTGGAGCTGGAACTAAATATTTTTTTCTGCCCAATTCCAAAACTTTTCATGTTACTTTTCAAATTACCAGGTTCATTTTCCATGCTATTCCAGACTTTCCAGACCCGTATACGAACCCTGCAGGCTAGCTATCACTATGCCTAAAACAATTCCATCAGTGTTGGTTTCAATGGAGAATTGTAGTGTGCTGTGGTCGAAACGAAGAGTTTGATTCCAAAATGCTATAAATCCATTTAGGAAATAAAATATGCCCGAAATAGGTTAAAAAAAAAAAAGATTACACCATCCTTACAAAGAGTTATACTATATGAAAGAAGCCAAGGTCTAAGATGACTCGTAACTTTGACAGTATCTCATAGTGTGCTTTAGATTCATGCCAGCAATCGTTTAATAGGAGTATAGAGTTCAATTTTTGTCAGATATCTTCTTTGGGGCTCTTCCACTCATCGAGACACATTTCTGTATTCAATAATGATAGTGTATCGCGTCTCCATTACCATGAAAAAGAATAACCAGAGAACAGGCTCGTACAGCCGTATAACCACCACCTCAACTAGCACTACACCTAAAACCACAACAAGTGATGTGTTAGCAAACGTCTTGCACTAAACGGCTGTTTTGATTCAGCCGGCAAAAATCATGTGTCATTTCCAACACGCCCAAGCGTCTAGTTTGGGGAAAAGACACATTTGTATGATCCTTCAATGCAAGATACGCATGTTAACATGTTGTGTCAATGTGTTATTGATTTACGTGTTGAAAAGTAAATGTGTGTTGTTGACGTGACGAGAACGTGGGTGTGAGGGTTGAGGGTTGGGGCAGGCAACACACACACACACTCATCATAATGGCTATGTCAGACAGTTCATACTGTGCACTGCCCTCTGAATAATCTGCAGTAGGAAAACACAAAAACCAACAGCTCATTGACCATAATCCTTAATGAAATAAATATCTGTAGTCGTGTGGTGTATTCTGCATTTGGTTCAGTTTCATAGCATTCTACTGGTACTGAAACACTCGAATGCTCTCTAAAAAACCCTGAAAGGAGCCACAACCAGGTGTGTGTGAGAATTTTTGTTTCCATCTCATTTAATGAAGTACCTGGTCATGATTGTGGACGTGCCCACTCCCTCCGGGCTGCATTCAACTGGTATTAAGCCTCAAATAGTTCTGAGCTAGAATGACCAAGGATGGGAAACTAACTTTTACTGGTAGAATTTCACTTATTTTACCAGCCAGCTCAACTTTTAGAATAGACTACGTTATCCAAACAATAGTTGGTTACCTGTTGACAAACTGACCAGCCACAACCAAAACAAATAAGAAAGAAAAGAAAAGAAAAACACACACAAAACCCCAATAACCAGCAACTGAGTGGCGTCTGGTCTTAATTTCTCACCCTGGTCTGACGTTCCAGACACAACCACTGACAAACGTTGACAGATCCTCCAATGAATGCAAACATGTCAGAGAGCAGCATGCTGTTGAAAGTACACACACAAACAGGCGTACACACACACACACACACACACATTTGGCAAAATACTCCTCGGTAGTATCGACTAGTCTCTCCGTGTCCACTCCTCCTTATGGGCAACTTTCACTCGCGCCTGCTTTGCGTTCCCAGTTGAAATCAAACAAATGCTCAATGGGAGGGAGGCCGCCGCAAAATGGCCACAGATGACAGCTGTGGCGTCAAGTGAAAGCAAAGGATTGCTATCAACTAGTTCCATTTGTCCCCCCAATCCCCCTCCCCTCCTCTGCAGTCCATCGCTAACGAACGTAAGGCAGGAAGTATTTAATTTAATTATGTCACTAATTATTTATTCTGATCTGCTGGCAGATGGCGCATGCTGCTGTCCCTCTCCTCCAGTCAACACTAGAGGGCGATAGAGACAACAGCCAGTCCGACGACTCCAACACTACACCTCGCGTTGACACTCCAATTACAACTAATGGCTGCCTCGCGCACAAAAACCCCCACACTTCTTCCCCTCATCTTCCTCATCCTTCAACATAATCCCTGCACGTCATCGTCCCTCTCCTCCTCAAACACAACCTCTCGTTCGTCTCCCTCCTCTTCCAAGTGTTTAAAGCGTCGGTCGCGGGCCAGGTGTACAAAAAACAGAGCTAGAAAGCGCTCCCTCCTTCCCTCCCTAGGCCATGTACATGAAGGTGTTGATGTCCGCCTCGTCTCGCTTGATGTATTTGTGCTCGATGAGCCACTCGATCTGCTCCTTGATCATCTTCTTCTGAGGCAGGAACATGTTCTTCAGGATCTCCACCAGCTCCGTCTGCAGCTGGGCGTTGCTGATCCTCTTCCTCATCTTCATGATCTGGATGATGGCCTCCTGGAGGGGGGGGGGATGCAAAAGCAACACCTCTACAGGCTCTATATATACTATAATGATAATCTTAATTCTTCATTTAGAAAATAATAAATGTACAGTTATGACTGGTCAAATCGAATGAAGGCTTTTCTCTCTCTCGTTTCCCCACATTATTGCCAGAGGACCCTTTTTTATCCAAACAGCACCCAACCGCACACAACCTTTAACATTACAAGAAGAATTACAGCTTCCCCTCTGTTTCCCAATAGTTACAAAGCACTTTGCAAAGGACAAAATAAAAATGAAAAATATAAAAAACAGTAAAAGATGAAAAACGAAATGTAAAGAAAAAAACCACTACTCACATCATGGGTGTGAAATGAACTCATGACCGCCGTACAAGTCGTCCCCTCCTTCGCCAATCTCTTTTGTTTCCATTGACTGTCTACTATCTGATGAAGTTCTTAAAAACAATCTTAACATATTTACATACCTGAGTTCTGAGTATTCTGAGTTGAACAATTCCTTCATTCTCCTCTTCTCTCATTCGCTCCGTGGTCAGCTGAAGGCGACCAATCAGGTTGATCTTTCCTCGCTTCTGAACTTTGGAGTTTTTGCTGAAAAACACAGAAAGACACAAAAGATCCATATCCCAAAGTGGAAGGATTTAAACAGTTGTTTCTGGAAGGGGGAGACTAGTTGTGATGTGTTGGTCAAACTGCTGGTCAACTGATGACTTTAAATCTAACCACTCAAACACATTTCCTGTATTTAAGACCACATTAAATGGCCAGAGCAATGGATTTTGGTACAAATGCAGACCACATTTCTCTAATACATTTCTTTACAATGCATCCCAAGACAATTTAGCTAAATGAAAATTTAAATAAATGGATAAATCATTCCTTAGAGGCTTAAGAATGTTCCAGGCTCCAATGTCAGAGACAGGAGGCATATCATTTATAAACCATGGCGTACATAAGCGAGAACTCCTGGTTAACATAGAAGAGTGTGCTGTCAGTGAAGTCTTTGGGTGAGCTGACTGGAGGGTCGTAGGACAGCACTTGTCTCTTCAGCTTAGGGAAGGCGACCAGGGACTGCAGAGAGAGGAGAGAGGGAGGGAGGAGAAGGTTAACTGACCGATGAAGGTATGTGCGGGCGTGTTGACGCATATGTTTTTCTTCGTTCGTTTACTGTTCTCATGATGACCAAGATTTTGATGCTACTTTTATACCGCTGCGAAATATTTAATTCAAAATGGAATTGTATAAACGTTTGATATTTTCACCAAATTTGTTCTTCAAGCTGAAATCTTATATCAACATCACCTCTAGAGGGCGTTTACATGCAGAGGGCATGTGGATTGGAATAGTTAAAAGAAGGAGGATGATTGGAATAGACAAGAGCCCCAGCTTGACAGTGGACTGCAGCAGTCGGAGTCAAACAGTTGAAAACATGGCAACAGCATCAAACATTGTGCCATGCCTTGAACTGGATCCCAGTCCACTTAAACTGGTAGACAAAAATAAAAGTTCCATATGGAAATATTTCACTTACAGAGCAGACAAGTCACGCGTGGTGTGCTTGACGGCTTATTTTGTTTGCTGTTGTTATTGTGTGTGTGTGTGTGTGTGTGTGTGTCCATTGTCTGACCCAGAGTGTGCGGCGCAGCTCTGCATCAGGCAGCTCTGTGGCCAGTTTGAGGTTCTCAAAGCTGATTCTCTCCCTGGGTCTCTGGTTCCAGGCAAACAACACAGCCAGCTGGAAGGTCGTCACCTCCAGGTCGTACTGACCCACCTCGTTCTTAAAGGTGATCTGAGGAGAGAGGAGGGGAGAAGGAGAGGAGAGGAAGAGGAGAAACACAGAGGGAGGAGGATGAGAAGATGAGAAGAACAGAAAGGGATGAGACAAGAAGAGACAAAGAGAAGAGATGGGAAGAGAATGAGATGAGAAAAGGAGACAAAAGAGAAGAGGGTAAGAGATGAAAAAAGGAGAGAAGAGGAGAGCCGAGAAGAAGAGACAAGAAGAGCAGATAAGACGAGAGACGAAAAGAGACAAGAAGAGGAGACCAAAAGAGATGACACGAGAAGAGAGGAAAAGTGGATTAAGGGGAAGGAAAAGTAGGTGAGGAAGAATAAGAGGAAGATGAGGTTGGGGGAAATAAGAGCAGGAGAGGTTGTGGGAGGAAGACGGAAAGTAAATGGGTAAACTGTAACTTAATGAGAAAAATAATAGAGAAATAAAGTCAAATAACATTTGCGCAGCACATTTACAAAACGTTCAGAGCAAGTATCAGTTTCCAGTATTCCAAGGCTGAAAAATGAAATGTTTCAACTCGGCTCTCCATGGCTGCATGAGCACTGGCATCTATTTTCCCCAATTCACTCACAATGCCATTGGACATGAGGTGATGCCAGTGTAGCTTGCGGCCGCTGTGGTTCCTCTTGTAGAAGTCCTCCACCTCGGGGATCAGGTCCTCCAGCTCCGTAGGCAGCGAGACAAAAACCTTCTCACTGCTCCGCGACCACGCTCCGGCATTCAGGATCTTAATGTTCACACTGTCCGCTGCAGGAAGGGAGCGAGAGAAGAAGAACGCTGAATTTCAGTTGTGAAATATATTCTGAAAATATTGGTATGAAGGGAGGGATGGAAAGGTAGGAAAATACTTGAATGGGAAATTTCACGAAATAATGACAATAATACATTGATCCCTGTAAGGACATTATTGCTTATTATTAGTTATGCTGTTTTATGTTTAGTGATTCTGTTGCTAAGTGAGTCAGTGGTACCAGCTTGTTCTGTGTGTGTGAGTGTGTGTGTCCTACCTGGCAGTGCCAGCTTGTTGTGTTTGTGCAGCTCTTTGAAGACCTGGTTGAGATCTTCTGAGACCTTGATATCCTGAAACATCCTGGCCAGCTTGTTCACGTAGTCGGCCGGCATTCCTACTTCCTACAGACGGAGGAAAACACACAGGAAATCAGGGAGCAACATGAAGGAGGAGCAAGAGAGGGACAGAAAGAGAAAGAGAACGAGAGATTCATTCATTCATTCATTCATACTTCTTATTAAACACTGTGTGATTGTGTGTGTGTGGCTGACATAGAATCTAAAAAGAAAGTTGGAAATGGTGACTGTGTGAGCATACATTAGTGAGTGTATTTGAGTGTGTATGACATGTTGCTGTGGATGTTGCCGAGTGTGTAACTCACCCTCAGCCACTCCACCATGTTCTCCTCGATCTCGCTGTCCGCTGAAATGTCCAGAATCAGACGCCTAGTCAGGTGAGCCTTGTGGTAACGCATGAACACATCCTTATTCTGGACATACTTCAACACCAAGAGCTGGGAGGAGAGAAGATGAGAAGAGAGGTAAGTATGAGAATAGAGGGAGGGAGGGAAGGAGAGAGAGAGACAGACATTGTGGAAGAGGGAGAGAGAGACAGACATTGTGGAATAGGGAGAGAGAGACAGACATTGTGGAAGAGGGAGAGAAGAGACAGAAGGGCAAAGATATATTATGGCTTCAATACGTTGCTGAGGTTTATTTCTATGTACTGGTATCTTGAGTCAGAACATGAGGAATTCTTGACCACATGCTGTGGCCTGTAGGGCAAGAAACAGCTGGTTGAAGACGGGATCCGTGATTACTTCCTCAAAGAGTATATACAAAACAGATAGATGTGAAAAATAAATGTTCAATAGTTCGATATTGTTGTTTAAATCCAAACGTAAAGGAAAGGAAAGGACAGGAAAGGAAAACTACATGTTCAAGTTCACCATTCACCATACTGTGCAAGCGCCGTTCTCCCAGTCCATGTGACGACTAGTGCTGCCTCTAGCACATGAAGATCAAATTCAACACGGACCAAACAAAAACAAATTACGTTTTCCTTTTCCAAGACGCTCAAAATGGATTGTAACAAAATCAAGCTTTGAGTGTCTATTTTTCCACATCTATCTGTTTTGTGTTTACTCCCAAAGGAAGCCATCGCATCAGACTCTGTCTTTGTCCAGCCACTTCTTACTGACTTGACTCATTTGATTACATTTTGACATGTTACGTAATTATCCAGCAATTGCTACAGGAAGCCAGGACCAATTTAATCAAGCCACATTTCAACTCTTAAACGTCCCCTTTCAATCAATAAGAAAAAACTGGGTGACTAAAACTGAGTGAATACTGAATAAGCCCTGGCTAAGTCCTGTCTGACCCGGTTTAGTGAAAGCCAGGCTAACAGGCCTTGTTTGTCCTACGTCAGTGACTCACCACTTCTTTGAGTTTGAGCTCTATTTCCTCTGAGGTGAGTTTCTTGCTGAGAGGAGTTTTCCTCAGCAGCATGTCACAGTAGTTAGCCAGCAGCTCAGGACACTTCGACTCCGGCTGAGTCTTCAGACCCACACTGGATGGATCAAAACGGAAAGAATGACAATACGGCACCCTAGTTTTTTCAGGTCACATTCACCAAGTAGAAAACAAAGCGTTGCACTCACCCTTTCTGTTTCAGAGGCAGCTCCAGTTTGAATATTGTGGCGTCATTGACAACAGCCTTGTAAGCCTTGGAGGAAGGGGAATAGAAAAGAGTACAAGTGATCACCTTCATAATACATACCAGGAGACCAAATGGGACACTGCAGAGCAGGGGATCAAACGATTAAGGAAGGCTCGGTAGTTCAGTATGAGCAGGTGGATTACATTTTTTAAATGGTTAGCTCCTGGGACCAATCCAGGATCACTTCCAGAAGGTGATGCCATTGAAGAATGGCTCTTAGTTGAATATTTATATATAACAGTTCAATAGTCATGTTGAGTCTTGGATGTGAGGAACACAGACCTTGTCCCTGGCGGTGAGGAAGCGAGGGTCGTCCTGGAAGGCTTCCTTCACCAGCTTACTGAAGCGGTTAAACAAAGTCAACAACTGCTCCACGTATTTCTCAGAGTCCTGGACACACAGGAGCACACACATGAGAACACACACACACGAGAACACACACACACAAAGCTGTAAAAGCAGGCTTACTAATATTAACTTTGGTCTACCAGTCATCTTTTTCACTGTGTATGACCTTATTATCAGTTCCAGAGTCGACACACCAACATTGGCTGCCCCGGTAATCAATACTGATGTCAATCACTAACTTTTGTTTTCCTTCTGGGTGTCTGAAACACATCCAACAAGTGAGCTGACTGAAATAATTATTTTTTGGAGTTCTGGGATTACAGTTTCAAGAAGTAATTGTATTGTGATCAAGATTATTCATCACAATTATGAGGTTGACTGAAGATTTGAGGAACCAAATGATTGTACTGTACTTCAAACGCAACAGGGATTCTAAACAAAATGAAAAGTTGTAATTTTGCTGATATAACCAACATGCTACCACTTGACACCACGTTAACCACGTTAACTTGACACAGAATTTGTAATGATTGATAGTGATTCAGGAAAAAGCATGAATGCTGGTGGTGAAAACCCAAGAATACCCAAGAATCACAGCTAATACAGGTAGAACCATGGATGGTGCCTTATACACCTAGGCTTGCAGGGTAAATTAATGAAACGTTGTGGGTTTGAGTCCCACCAAAGTTGTAAACTGTGCGCATTTGAGATTGAAGAAAATGCTGACTGATTGTGTGTGTGTGTGTGTGTAAACGTACAGTAATGATAGTCTCGGCGGCAGCCACCATGTCTGCCAGTCCAGCGTTGATGATGTGGTCTTCCAGGTCTTTCAGCATGGGCTCGATCCCACTGGGAACCTTGTCCATCAGAGAAAACATCAGGTGCAGCTCTGCACCAGGGGAAGGAAATCAGCGTTACACACAGAACAAGAATGGTAGAGAGGAAGTGAAATGATTTTAGCTGCACTCCAACAAAGAACTTCCAACAACTGTTCACTATTAATATGTGAAGGCTGCTGTAGTGTACAGATCAGAAAAGCTTGCTTGTGACCAGAAGGCTGTCGGTTTGGATCCATAGACTGATTTGAAAAAACGGAGGGAAAGTAAACAAGTAACACACTCCCCCTGAAACTACTGTTAGGGTGCCCTTGAGCAAGGCACGCAATCCCCAACTGTTCAAGTAAAACTGTTTAGTGGCCGACAGTAGAAGGTATGAACGGCCAATGGTAAATAAACTGGGTACTCACTGTCTGTCTCGTTGCGTTTGATCATCCCTGGGCATTCGGCTAGGATGGTCTCTTTGAACGAGGTCACCAGAGCATTCACACAACATTCCATAAGCTAGGAAGGCACACACACAGAAATTAGTTATTTTGAGGGTGTGTTCACAAAGAGCATGTTTGGAGCGGTTTATTCTAACTCTGAAGCGTTAACTCCTTTAGTTTGGTTTGTTTGTCCAGGTGAGAATATAGGGAGACGGAGAGGTGGGTATAGGGAGACGGATGTTGACATCTGATAGTTAGCAGTTACTCATGCTTGGAAAGCCTAGCATAACCGAGGGCAAGCTGCAGTCTGGACTGATGACTTGTGAGTCATGTGACTTTTGTTTAAAAGCCCTGGTTCACTTGTAAATGGACAGTGTGAACCTGAACGAACCAAATACAAAAATGCAACAAAGTAAATATGTCCACTCTGGTTCAGACCAAAGGAAAGAAACTGTAGGTGTGATCGCACCTTTACTCTATTTTATTCTGTTCTGTGTTTGTCTTCTAGGTTATATGGTTATAATGAAAAAAATATCTTAATTAGGCCATTCAACAATATTTAGGTGATGTGATGAGACCAAAGAGGATTTATGTTGGAACACTGAAAATGCATTCTATCTCCGCATTGGTATGAGGATAATTTTTAGCTAAAGAAACAGAAATAGTTAAGAAAATATAGAGAAAAACCCCACATCCACAGTATTTGAGATCCTGTCAAGATACTTACTGCTTGAACAGAGTTACATTCACGACGTGTCTCTAGATATCTAAGTGCCCTCTTCTCCTCTTCTCTCAGCTTGGCATCTGCCTGCAGGGAAACACATTGTACAGATACTAAACCACACAACACAGAGGGACACAAAAACACACGCTTAAACACATGTATACATGTGTGTGTATCTATGTATGCACACAGTCATACATAGTCAACAATGCAAGATGGGGATATTATTCTCTTGTTTTGTCCATGCAGAATTTAGATGGAGGCATTTCCAATTTTCAGATACCAACATAAAAATTATGATTAGCCAGCTCACAACAAGGCCCTTAACGACTGGATCAGTCGACAGGCACTGGCAGCTAGTTACAAGTTAGCTACTATGACGGGTGTTGGTATGCATTTACAACGACTACGTCTTAATTTGTAGTCGTTCATGTAGCAGTTTTACATTTAGCACATGTAGCAGTTTTACATTTAGCACCTCAACAAGTGTCACATTACAAAATTTGGATGACACATTTTGCTACGCGAGAACATAAGAAATGCCCCTTCTGTTGCCCTTTGCACAGTTGCATATGTAGCTTGCGTAAACGATATAATAGGCCTTAATCTCATGTCCGTGAAGTGTGATCAAGTTGCGCATGTGCAGTTCACAATGTAGACTGTTTGATCAGCCTGGCTCCAAAAGACAATGCTCGTAATAAACACAAGTCATGCGTAAACCGGATTATTAGGGAAGGTGTCACTTTATAGGCTTGTGTAAACGGCTTAATGGCATTTAATAGACTATTGCCAATAGTCACATTATTGTGACCATGTAAATGTAGACATGATTGTCAGGTATAATTGTTCTTTATACTTATTATAGTAATCGTTCTTATTATAGCGTACATATTTCATGTAGTTCTGGACGCCGTTCTGTTGCAGGTAGGACGGTGCCTGGGTTCGGTAAAACCTCTCTGTGGAGTCCAGGTAGGCCTTCTCAAAGTTATCCCTGTAGATTTGTAGCTTGTCCTCTGGGTTAGAACAGAGGTTGACTACAGAGAGACAGAGACAGAGACAGAGACAGAGACAGAGACAGAGACAGAGACAGAGACAGAGAGAGAGACAGAGAGAGAGAGAGAGAGA
>OMOT01000963.1:0-11251 GCA_900312575.1 Acanthochaenus luetkenii
AAAGACCCGTGACCTTTGAAATTGATGAAATGGAGTCGCTATTGCTCGTTCAAGCTCAGATCAATGCTGATAGAAAAAAGGAAGAAGAAAAAGGAAAACAACACACTGAACACTTCCAGTTCCACCATTTACCTGCTGGGCGCTCGTGTCATCAATGGGTTTTGGGATCTCACAGTCATTGCTCTAGAAGCAGGGAGGATCTCTTCCCTCAGGGCAAACCACATCATTAACATCATTATTGTTTGACTTCTTCTTTTTTTGGTTCTTTTTTTCTTCTGTAATTCAAAGGGCTTGTATTTACATGCCGGATCTACAGTATTGACTGAATAATTTCTATAGTCTGAATATGCAAATAGGCTCTCAATCGCAGGAAAATACATACCCTATGTGCAATTATGTAAATTGTCTTGTGGTTATTCATTCAGTTATTCAGCCTTGTATTTGCTCATGCATTCATTTGCCATATTAGGGTCTGGCAGTGATGCCCTGAAAGCGGCAGGCTCTCTCCACAGGCTCTGTGGGCAGACAATGGGCGGAGAGGACCCCCCCTTCCAGAGATGTGGCGTAAGTTGACCTGCACACAGCACACAACACCATATGGAGTGTGATCGCTCTGAAGAGGCCTGTACGGCCCAGCACACCAGTACGCAGACCCAGAGAGCAAGACCCACTGCACACACACACACACACACACACACATACTGTACACATACACCTAAGGGAGACATTGAGCTACTTTCTTCACACAGACTAATATTGCTTTTGGATTTGACATTAAATCAAAGATGTCATGAAATACCTGCTGGTTAGTATGAAGAAAAACTACAATAAAGATCATACATGAAAGAGAGTGATATGGTAAACCATGAAGAAAAAGATGCAACTTCTTAAGAGTAGATCAAAATAAAGTTTATAGTTTATAGTTGAGCACCCTCAGGCACGTTTCTTCAGTATTTCAGCTTGAATGTAGCGTACATCTTAGTGAATAATACTTTAATGCAGGTTTTTTGCACATAAATAAAATGGCAAATGGTACCATTCATGTTTTATACCATGCAAGTGTACAGTAATCTCCTAAATATGCTCCCCAATTTTTGAGAGCACATGGGTGGGTCATTGCAACGATTGAGTTCTACAAGGACTGACGTGAAAAATGCACACATAATGTTCAGAACACATGGTTCTGATCAGACTTTTGACCTGGACGTACCCTGCAATCACTAATTTAGAGCTTGCTTCCATATGTAGAGGGAGTACAGTATTAAAGGTGACATGCAAAAAATAAATGAATAATAAAGCTAAAAAATACAAAATAAAGTAATGAACAGTATTGTGACATAACTGACCAGTCACACTTTATAATGTAATGGATAGCTCAGGCACTGACATTACAGGTGTGTGCGTGTGTGTCTGTGGGTGGGTGGTCAGGTGGGTGTTGGGCGAGGAATGATGTTATTTCTTCCTCCTCCATCCCTCTCGCTTGCATATACTTTCATACATTAGGATTCATGCAGTAAGACTGGGAGGAAATTGGTATTCATTTGGTAAGAAAAGCACAGCTGAAGACTGGCTCTAGTAGGGTTCATGTTCAGTAACATCGGTACAGAGAGCCCACCAGCAATAAAACAACAAAAACAATAAACACTAACTGATACTGTAATGTAGCATTACACAACATAAGCAATAGTTTGATATAAAGCGTTGCTGGATGCTGAGAGAACGTCCCGTTGCGACACCCAGGGTGAGTACGAGATATGTTTAGTGGAGGAACACAGAGCAGGAAGGAAACGGTAAAGACACACTGAGCAAAGAAAAACATTTTCAAACAAGACAGCAAAGCACTGGTGGGCTAAACACTACTTCAGCTAATCTTCAGTAACAATTGATGTATGGAGTGAACGAGTTCAGCTCCTCATTTGTCATTAACTTCATTACTGAATGTAAGATGTCTTATTAAGTCTTAAGTTGCTCTGGATAACTGCACACCAAATTCATTAAATGGAAAAGTTACTCTTTTTCATTTCCATTATTTGTAGAATCTCTTCGCTTTTTGATATTCCCACCTCTATATGAATGCATGATTGTCATCCGCTAATCAAGTCTGCAGGGTTCACCCCAAATGGGTTTTTGAAGGCCAATACCAATATCTTTGGATTGAAGATGCTGAAAGACAATATTTTGCGTCAATATTCACTTCTCACATAATTACATTTGACAATTTTCATGCCAAAAATATAACAAATAAATCCAAGTGTCCAGTGTTTCCACCATAATGTTATTGTTCAGTCAGGGTGGGAAAGCATCTGAAACAGCATTTAGACCATCATGGGACACTAAAACTCTCCATTGAAACCCAGACTAATGAAACTCTTTTAGGTGGGTTTGCAGGGTGATGCAGGTTTGATTGCAGCCTCACCTCCATCGTATCAGTGGCACAAACCCTTAAACCTAATAGGCTGTCCTCTATCTGCAGTGATGTCACTCGCTTTTCCTTTAAAAAAACAAGTCTAACAGTCTTACGGTACTCCAACATATCCAAACTACACCTACTTATACTAACAATATTAACATTCCAAAGTCCACGGTCACAGTTTTCCAGAAGTAAACTTGCCAGCTCTTCAGTTTGATTATTCATGAACCACTATGGAGGTATGTGTGAAAATGTTCAACTGAAGTGAAATAAGAAGAAGCTTTAATTGAAACAAGGCCAAGCACTTGTTCATTTGAAACGTGTAAATACAAGCACTTCCAAAGCCATCTTCTACTCGTTCTCTAGAGTGTGCATTCTTCTCACACAATAAGTGCAAGTTGTCCCTGTGCGTCTGTGCATCCGCTACACGCAGGGCACAGACCGGCACGTTCCGTGTTTGGGTAAACTGCGTAACAAATTGGAGAAAAAAGGCTGGAGCTAGAGACACAGAGTAAACTCCCGCCTGGACAATACCATGCTGTATTATTAATACAACAGCATAGGTCCTGGCGTTGTAACCTGCTAAGATGGGGGAACATGCTCATCGATGATATCAAGGTGACTGAACACACACAGAGCAGTGGGCCAGCTGCTGCTCAGGCAGCATGGCGGGGCTCACGCTGTGGACTAGGTGCCTGGCTGCATAATTGGGAATTATTAAACATGGCTCTAGCAGTGAGGTGATCATGAAATTGTATTTTCAGTCTTGAGGGATGAAAGCGAGAATTAAAATGTTCCCGTTTGTTAGGAAGAGTGGAAATAAAAAAAGCCAATTGAAGAGTCTTGTCCTAAACCTCCCAAGATTCGATTTCTTTTAAGTAACAAAGGAAATGCATTTGGACAAGCGGGGAGATGGATGGCATAGGCTGCTGTAGTAAATTGTGGGTTGTTGTAAATTGCAGTCTGAATAAATATTTCAATAGCAACTGGACCAACATGTCCATTTTTCTAAAAGTGAAAGATACGAACGAAGGCCCTCTGCAAACTGAGACTGAACTGAGAGAATTACATGAAACAAACGTAATCATTTTGACAGTATAGATGTACAGTATACATTAAGTTGGGATACTGCAAAGCAAACATGAGTAAATCTGCATTATGAATGAAGCGTGCAGGCCTTAAGTGAAATGCATGCATCAAACCACGCATTGTCAACATAAAAAAATACACTACCAACAACGTATAAGGTAATGCCAGCACTACTCAGCTTCGACAAAAATATGAAAAGAAAAAGTCTGACAGGCGTATTTGAAATGAGCTCATCTCACTGGAATCATTAGTTTGGAGCTGGGAGCAGAACATTTTCCTTTGTAGCAGCAGTTTCAAATCACAATGCAATAATATTTTCCAGTATAATCTAAAATGATGTCGGTGAGAAAAAAGCTGAGTGGCAAAGGAGCAGAGGATGTTAGTGATTGTCCTATATTGCTCATGCTCTCATGGATTACTTAATTATCAGCCTGTGCCGACGTTCTGCTCTGTTAATGGTAGGCAATATGGCCTTTACCTCACTTAAGGAATAAATTGTATTACTCCATCTCCTCTCCATCTTGTAACGAACACACCCTCCCACACACGCACATAAACATCCCTCCCCTCACTGCTCATATAGATCATTTCAGCTGGAATGGGATGGGTACTGAAGGAAATCCCGATGAGATCCAGTGCAATTACACAATAACAATTTCTTTAATTGGGCATCTCTGCCAATTTCTCCACAACATGTTCAACAAATCTGTCTTTGCAAAAATCTGGGATTGGATCCTCATTGACACACGCTGGGTTTATGATTTTGAATCATGAGGAGTGCAATTTTCCAGAGAAAGTGTTATTGCCTGTTGTGAGCAGAGGTTTGAAAGGGAGGGAAAAAAATCAAGTTAATCATGAACTCGGTCGGTCAGAGAGTTGTGAGCTGTGGCAGGCAGCGCCGGGCCGGCATCAATATGAGAAACACACACATACACACACACACACACACAAATACATATACACACACACACCTTGTGGAGGAACACAGAGAGGGAATAGGTATCGGTGTCATCGGGGGGTCAGTGCATTAGCAACTATAGGGCAGCAGCAGCAGCGGTGGTGGAAGAGGCTGCTGGGCTGAAGAGTGAAATGGAAGAAACAGCATATTCAACGTCAAGTGGCAAGATCATCCAAATATCAGGATGTTGGTGTGAAATGCTTCTATTTATATTTCATATATGTAACATTTTTAATCACGGTTGGTTACAGTTCATCCCCAGACAATTGTCACATTTCGTCCCTAAAATGGCTTGTTAGGATGGCTAGCTGCAAGCTTTGAGCTAGCTGTGTCCCTTGGTTTCAATGACAACAATTGGTAACAATTTTAGCAACCAATTTGAAGGAATCTGAAAGAATTGATGCAGAACCCTTCTCCCATAGGCTCCCAAATGAAATTCAAAATGTCAAGGTATCCCTTTAAATACCTCATACGAGAGTGCACATGACACACGTGTCATTACCGCAACGTGTAATGAAACCAGTCGTTTCAGTGCTGAGTTCTGAGTGACTAGACGACAGCAGAGATCCCTGCAGTGTGTCGCTCAGACCCAGACTAGCTGGCCACACACATCCACCCACAGGACAGGGAGGGCAGCGAGGGAGAGGGGGATCTCAGAGTCCCATTGACCCTCATCGCCAGTTATCCTCTCAGTTCTCCATGACCGGCAGAGAAGCCGCTCAAACTGGCTCCAAAACCCCCCAAACCTGGTTTGCCAGGTCAATGTATTTCCCCTCACGGTCCAGTTTTGAGTAAATATCCGATATTAATATCCACACACAGGACTTAGGTAATTATTAGAGGATTATTGAACATTAATCACATTAGCATTTTCTCTCTGACAACAAGGTGGCTTCTTATCTGTGATCTTCCAACTGCAACTGGGAGCTATTGATCTGGGCCATGTTGTCATTCACATGATAATTAGGAGTGGGTGAGAGGTCAGCCTCCAATCCGTTTGAACATCTGGATGAGAGTTCCTCAAGGACAACGGGAGCTGCAGGATGCCGCCAGTCCGTCCAGCCCCGTATGTCTTTATGTGCCTAAGTCCATTATACAAATTATCTAATTAATTCCACCACTCCAGCAGAGCGGTCTAACAATCGATGTGGACAAAACACTGGGAAAAGAGCCCAGTCAGAACCCAGTGTACGGTAGGCTTCATGCATACAGAGCACTGGAGGGAGGCGAGGTACCATTGGCCTTTTCTATAGGAGAGGATGAAAAACACATCGTCACAGTTTAGATTAACACACTCCAGGAATTTCAAAATAGAAGAATATTGCAATAATTAGGAGAGCTGTAGGTTTTCCCATTGATTACTTCCTCCTGTTAGCACAGTGGACAGCAAGTGTAAGGTCAGGTGTGAGTCCAGGTTTTGCTTTGTGACTTTCTTTGTCCATCTTATCTTCCTAGGAGAACACCATTAACATGCATCCGGAAACATTGTAGAGTAACAACACTGTCATATTATTCTGCAATAGCTTTAGAGGTGGTGCTATCACAGGTTAGGCTTATCTATAATTAAAACTGTATTTGAAGCACATGCAAATGGAGATATTAGCAGACCCTACATATATCCTTCTCAATGTGATGGGGACAGAGTTCAAATTAATCGTTTTACGGAGACTTGATATGTAAAAAGTAGTTCCATTTATTCTTTTCTTTTTTTACGAGTAAATAAAGTTAATCTCCATGAGCGCATTAAATTCTGTTGCCACTGCATTTATGTTATCATTACACAATTAATAATTCTGTTTGTACGCTGCAAAAGTGCTTACAGCTGAACTTTGGGGGAATCAGCTGAACAAATTGTCTAAGAAATTCCTAAATGGTTTTGTTCAGACCATGTAGTGGGGAAAAGATCTCCCGCCTTTTAACATTTTGTACTAAGCTCTAACGCCGCATGCTTGACCACTTAGAACAATGGCTTGTCAATCCACAGGTCAAAGGAGAAGGTGCTGGAGCAGAGGAAGACCGCAGATGTTGCTCTGGTATATTTTCCCAAAAGTACAGCTAAGTAACTGAAAGAGAAGCCACTGTTTGTGTCGATTGTTATTATTGCCTGTAAATTGTACATAAAGTGCCTGTGATCCTGTTAGTCAGACAGTGTGAGCGCTTCTTGCTACAGGGAACAGCGTATCGTGGCGTCTGTTAACATTACGTTTGCATGTCGGGATGTAAATTGAACAAACTGTACTTGATCCAAATGGGCAAATGCAAAACATAAATGTAAATCAGTGTGCCTGGGGAGGAGGCAGACAAACAATGCAAATAGTGCCCCCTTGTGGTCCATCCACGGTCACAGGCGCTGAGGGGAGCGTGGAGGCATCTGGGACAGCAGAGGACCTTTTACAACACAGAGAGATGCAGCCATAGATGCTGCTGAAGCTGATATCACGTAGGAATCACAATCGAGCACATTGTCATTGGGATGAAGTGGAGACAATTAGGGGATGGAATTAATTCCTTCACAGGAAAATATGAACCCGAGAGAGAATAGCTGATCCAAAACAACAACAACAACCAAACATTCTTCAGATTAACTGCTGCACTACTCTGTTTCAAACCCTTCCTCCTCATCTCTCTCTCTCTCGTTCTCTCTCCATCTCCCTCTCCCTCTCTCATTAGAGCAGAGTAAATTTCAATGTCACTTAAAGTCACGGCTGTAATTTATTGGCTCCTCAATACTGACGGACAAGGGGTCGTTCTATCAGGTGTACCTGTGTGGGTCATTAACCTTGACCTGGTGTAAATGCACCTCAGTCCAGGAAGCGTCCCGTCCTGCACGCGCCTTAACGCCCCCAAGAAGTTCTCCCCGCGACAGCCGCTCCACGGCCCCGTCGCTCAAGTGCTTTAAACGGGCCTTAATCGTCATATGGCAAGCCAACAGCAGCCTTCTTAATTGATCTGACCTTTCACAGCGCTTTCTCATTTCCAAGCCCGGTTTCATTGTTCCATCTGGCACTTTTAAAACGACATCTGGCTGACTGTACTTTACCCGGTGATCTCTGTACAGTTATTTTCAAACTTAATGTATGCTTCAACAGATGTTAGTTTTTTAAACATTTATTTATTTTTATAGGAGGGGAGCTACACTGCACTCCGACACGGCCTTGTCCGTAGCACTTCCCTCAACAATTCAAATATTGACACCGGAAATTCAGCTCTGTTTTCTCCAATCACCGACCATAAATAAAACATCAGCTTTCAGTTCATGAACAAATACACTTTCTTCTTCTTCTTCTTCTTCTTCTTCAGTTTTACAAATATGATTGTTGTCAGTGAGAAGGCAGGGAATAGGCAGAACACGAGTAGTGTTGGAAGTGTGATGTCAGTCAACCAGTCACAGAGATAAACGCTATTCACTCTCAGTGGTCCTCTTCACCTAACAATATGGCTGGCACTCACACATTTACACTGGAATCTGTCAGGCCGGGGTCACTGAACAATACCATTTGGCATTGGAAGGTTAAAATATTCACTTCTTTTTTTCCCATTCAACTTATCTAATGAAATGAGCTTTCTGCAGTACTTGCTGGTTGTAGGATCTGATCTACCATTGGGCATTTCAACCCTTTCCCTCCCAAAACCCCCAAAACTGTCGTCCGGCACAAAAGACGAGAACTGGGTGTGAGAATCCGGTTTGTTCGGTCTATCTCTTACGATGTAGACCATACGTGGTCGCTTTTTACATCCGCCGCTTGAAAACGTCATTTTCTGCGATGACATTTTCCGATAGATACATTTCCGATGGCCTGTATTTTCATGGGGAAGCGCTGGGAGATGGCTGTACCTGCAGGGTGTTAAATTAGTGCCATGTAATTGACTGATTAAACGCTTATTGATTGCTGAGATCCGGATGATGGAGACAGGCGATATGGATACTCTTGCCCTTGCATTTGACTCTGTCCTCACACGAGGCAGCATAATACAAACTGAGCGAATGGGAAACTGCTCTCCTGGCAAAAACCCTGACTAGCATTACCTTTCGAGGATTGAGGGTTGTAATATATAGTTGGACTTTTATCAAGCTTGCTGAACAAATGCATCAGGTATTACAACACTAACCTAATCCTGTTTTTTTAAAACACTATTCTGCTCATTTGATATCCAAATAGGTCAGTGGTTGGGAGTCTCACAGGGCTTCAGGAGACAGGGATTGACACGCCGCAGCCTCAAGGTCAGAGTCTGCTACTCCCCTGAAAGCCTCCAGCCACCGATAGACACGTCTTCCCTCCTGAGCCGAGTTGGAGCGAACGCACCACGGAACATCTGTTCACAAACAGCCCTGATGGAACCGTACTGACACCGAACGCGCACCCGCCGCCCGCACTTCACCACCCAATTCCCTCGCCGGGTCCAGATGGCGGCCCCCGCGCCACAGCTCCCTCCTCTCTGCGTCCAGAACAAATCACGAGGCAGAATGGCCCGCAGGTACCGCCCCAGGCACGCCTGGGCCACTCACCGCTGACCACCCTCTGGTGGCTTCCAATGTTCCCTTCTGTCAAAAGACAAATTGTCCAACAGACTGCTCTTTTATGAATTCACCCCGCGGTCCATTTCTCAAAAGAGGTTAAGGAAAATCCTTGGCCTGAGCCGCTCAACTTTGAGACACAACTCTGTTCTCTGGAAAGTTAGTCCTGGAGACAGAGCAAAGCACGAGGTCCTGGAACAGGGGTCCACTTCCAGTTCCTCCACAACGACTGGTTGTTAATCACTAGGCCAGCTGGCAAAGATACCTCACTGCCATCCTGTATATGCGGCGCTTGACCTCTGGATTATGCGCTCTGTTGCCATCATAAGCAGCAGATTGGGTGTGGAAGGTATAGTGGGATATAAATATTGCGGAGAACAGTTTTTATTTTATTTTCACACATTACCAGACCATTTAAAGCAGAAAACGTAATTACTGGAAAATTAATAGAAATGTTCCATCTCCTGACAAATATTTATTTAGTGTCAGTTTTGGGGCAGTTGAACCTATAATTTGTGTAGGATAAACACAGATGATGGCGGTTAACCACCAACACTGCACACACACACACGGACACAGACATGACATTTTCTAATTTCTACAAATGACCAGACCATTTAAACAGCTGGGGTGAACGCAAAGTGGAAGCTAATCAGTATCATATCATTATCACAAGATAAACAGATCTTACTTCTCTGTCACTCAGTCAGCTTGAGCACTGCCGCTCTTCTCATCGAGATCTACTGTAATACAGATGAAGGGTGAAGTTACTTTTATGCGACGGTGTAAAATATCAGGCTATTTCTTCGTGCTGGGCCTCAAAGAGAAATAGCGACATTGGGCCGGACTCTTTTTACAGGTGACCCAGCTAGAAATGTTACCGCAGATCAGGGATAAGTGTGACTCATTTCCACTGACATTCTCTTATCACCTTTTACACAGCATTTCATCTTTACACTGCATGGAAACAATGTATCTCCAATGACAGCAAAAATCTTCCTTATGGATAACTGCAATGTTTCTTCATTTAACCTCAATCTGTTTTGTTTTGTTGCGATTACTGCAGGTTTGCTCAGGTTATGGTTAGCAGTAATATCTTTCCTTGTTGGCTGGTATTAGCTAGCTGTATCTCAAATAGATTGGATTTTCTTTAACCAAATGTTTCATGCTGCAAGTAAAATTGTATGCACAGCTGATGGGATATTTACATTGTGCATAATGGCTACCATGACATTTGCACTGGCAATTTTCCAGCTTTACTTTACATGGATTTTTTATTTATTTATTAACTAGATAGAGACATGGGTCAGAGCAGGGATAACTTAACCCTCCTTTTTAATGGCTTGTCATCTTTACACAGATTTTGAACTCAGATCAGAACAGACTGCTGAACAGGACTCTCAGAAACACTCCTCTTTTGTGCAACTTAAATGAACATTATCCCCTACTGCACCCCATTCCCCTGAGCAGGACTCTCAGCTCTCCCCAGGGATCTTGACTGTACTTTACTGAGCTTACTAAACATTACACCCTGCCAGAGACATTATTCACCACTCACTTTTACTATGTGATAACTTGGCACGTCAGCAGCTACTCTGGTCAGAATTCAGAAGTGCAGTCTGTCGATTTGACTGCCGTTGCACTTTTAATGGCGTCAGATGTTAAAGTTGAATTTAATTTAATTGAAAAAATATATATAATATATAAATATGATTGATTGTTACTTAACATAAATCAATAATCAAAATCCGATTATACAACATGTCTATATCCACTGGGTTTGACAAAAAAGACATCTTGAAAAGCCACCTTGCCAACATTACAAGTTTTCTGCTAAATCGATTGGTGTATTATTAATGGTCTGTATCCAGATGACAACATACCTGGGAAAAGCCAATATCGGCCAATAATATCAATCCTCTGATCTATCTGTCAAGCTGTAGTTCTTGATACTGTTTGTTAACATGTGCATTAGGCGTGTCAATGGCGCTGGCTGCTCTCTCAGCTCCATCCAGAGCATAGCTTCTTGACCCATGCCAGCCACCTGCAAACATTTGAACTAATATCTACACCAATGAAGGAGTTTCTCAAACATCAAATATCAAGCCGCAGTACTTAACAGCACTATTCAAAAACCCTCACTTAATGAGGAGAAATGCCCAAATACGGTCAGCTGTTGCATCACCAGAACGAGTCGTCCTGGACAGCTTCCATTGCAATATGAAAGCATCCTCGTCTGCGGTGTCCTGAGCGACACTTAGAGTCTGTTTACAGTGGA
>OMOT01000966.1:0-10652 GCA_900312575.1 Acanthochaenus luetkenii
ATCTCGCCTGGCCCTTTCTGTGTGGAGTTTGCATGTTCTCCCCGTGTTCGCGTGGGTTTCCTCCGGGTGCTCCGGTTTCCTCCCACAGTCAAAAAAGACATGCAAATATATGTTTGTGTGTAGTGTGGTGCATGGTGTGATGGGCGGCAGTAGCTCAGGAGGTAGAGTTCCCGCCCCGCAACTGCAAGGTCGGCGGTTCGAGTCCAGCTCCTCCCGGGAAAAAATCTGTCGTAGTGTCCTTGAGCAAGACACCTAACCCCAAATTGCTCCCGTTGAGCAGGTTGGTACCTTGCATGGCTGCCTCCGCCAACGGTATGACATGTAGGTCGCTTTGGATAAAAGCGTCTCCTAAATGCTGTAATGTAATGTATGTAAGTCGCTTTGGATAAAAGCGTCTCCTAAATGCTGTAATGTAATGTAATGTAGGCTAAGCACCCACTGTAGCCTGGAGGAGCTATGCATACATGGCTAATCAAGGAAGCTGCATTAGCTTATCAAAAAACTTGAACTATATTTACAAATTATCATAATGTTTTGGGCCTGTGTATGCTGGTCATCCAATGGTATACATGCATGTGCTTGGCCCTGATAATGAAGTTGTTGGAAGAAAAGAGAGAGAAAGAGAGTAGGTAGAGTAAAAGCCTAGATAATAATGCTCTAGGCTACTCTACTCTAGGCCTATTTTCAGTGCCAACAAGTCAAGAGAACTATTGCGATTGGGTACTAAAATAAATATTTAGTGATTGATTAAATCGATTCAGGGATGCCTATTCCGTGTTTATTCCCCCTGGGGGAAGAGGGAGAGAAATTGCACTGGAATATCTGGAATCCCAGTTCCGGGTGTTAATTTCAATGAACCATGACCCCTTTATTGGTTAAAGAAATTATTTTAATTGCCATAAACCTCTGTATCGGTTTGCTGTGCTTGAACATAAATTAAAACATTAAATACTTCTGTTTTCACAGGTAAAATAAAGCTAATGACCAAGTCAATTAAAACTATGATGACCTTTTGGTTCTCTGTGGTTGGACAAGTCTCATGTGCTGTTTTGCATATGTTTAAGTATTGTACAAGGCTCTAGGCTTTGCTGAAGAAGTGCCCTGCACCAGCAAACCCAAAGAGCCATGCATAATAGCAACAGCTGTTCATGCATTTTAATCCAAAGCAGTGGCCTTTCATTGAATGGCTCCATCTTTCCTCATTTCCGTAATTACGGATTTGCCTGCAGATCCAAGAGTCTGAAGCTGCAACCATGCTTACTTTTTCCTCACCAGCCTCAAAGCTTGCTATTCAGATTGCACCGTAATTACATGCATTTGTCTAGTCCTGACTACTGTTATTGTTTCTTAGAGCACTGTATGTGTTGAACAAAGCTCTTCTGTTCCAACTTTCACCTCTAGCCAGGTTGTTCTTAGAAAAGCCATCCTTTACCATCAAGCAGCAGGCTCTCTTGGGTGACTCGAAGCTGAACTTTGTGCAGGGGAAGTAATTTATGATGAAATTGGCCGGGATCTGCTCTGGGTTTTTTATTTTCTAACTGTGTTTTCTCAGCATTATAGTGTCCCTTATTAACCCAACTTCTCAAAGAGGGCAATTTCCACAGGAGGCGACATTTAATTATGCCTGGTTGAAAATGTGTGTTGTTTCAATCGATTCCAAATCGTCCCTCATCTGAGGAGAGCCTGCCATATGGTCTGAAAGAGAAAGCAAGTGAGAAATAGACTTAGTGATGGTCTAACCGACATCATACAGCACAGCTTCTTATCATTAGTATGATGGTGAAATCGAACACGCTAAAAACATGAAAGAGCCCAAGAGGTGGTGGACATAGAAGTGGTAGGTCTACATTGATGTTGACTAAAAACATGATGTATCTAATCAATAATTCACATCTGGCTCCGGCTCATGATCCAATCCAAGGAGAAGCTCTCATTGGTCAGCATTGGGATTATTCTTTCAAATCAGGAAGAGCACATCTCATTTGATCTTTTCCTGGTGGCTGATTTGCCCCTCACCCGCAGGCTTAGTGGTAGGAGGTGGTTCCTGGTGGCGGTGGGGTGCATGTTGGCTGCCTTTGTACCAGAGATGTACGGCTCTAGTGAGCCCGCTACGAGAGCCCTTTGATGTCCGAATCCCTGACAGGAGGAATTAACCGGATGTCATGATATTCTTGTTAATATTGTTTCAAGTTGTTCCGAAATACTTTGATTCCCCCGTGAACCCACAGAAAACAAATGAAAATGTGTGTAATTTGATCAACAATTTAACATCTGAAATGGCACATTCTAATTGCATGGTGGAGTGAAAGTATAGAGCCACAAATGCAAAAGCCCTGCATGACATGACAAAACACACCAATGCGTACATTGCACACACACGCTGCACTTCAAATTTGGTTTGCTGGAAGAGCAAGATGTGAGAGTCTCTCAAAAGCATACTGTACAGTCAGTGTCCTTCACTGTCTTTTTCCTGTGGCGGATAATAGTAACGCTCGGGTGCCAAAGGTAATCTAACCTTGGAGACGAGACGATAATAGCCACATTGACAGATTGCTTCTTTGTAATAAGAGACTGTATGAGGAGTCAAAGGTGAAAAATGAGTGTGATATTCAGGGTGGGAATGGAAGCTACAGGAGGGGGTTTGTCTCTGTTAGTAAGGTTTGTAATTACGTGGTGGGGGGGGGGTTTGGTGGTACCTCACACCCAGAAACGAAAGAAGCTGGTTTTGAGTGCTTGATAGAGTGTTAAAATACTGAGAAACCACAATGAGCAGCCTAGCATTGCTGTTAAAGCATCATTAATGTTTGGTAGAGGTTTGGGCTGTGTAGTTACCGTGCCTTGACATAACTCCAAATATTGGCGAGATATCTCCAATAGTTGCTCCGTAGAGTAGAACTTGATAATCCAAAATCGTGTTAATTTATCTCCCCACATACAAACAATATATAAAATAACAAACCACGGTCCAGCTTTTTTTGGAAATATAAATGTCAACTTATTAACACGTCCCCTCGACTTGAGAGATGGTTTACGTATTCAGTATATCTACGCCGAGGGGATGAAGAAAATAGTACCTTTACCAATCATTGTAAACACACGAAAATAAAGCGGTTATTTTGTTATTTTATACATTGGCAGAATCCACTTTGTTCTCGTTTGTGTGCAAAAAGTGTGACTTGGAGACCAGTTTCTCTGTGCCATGTATGTGTATGGGGAGAGAAATCAACTTGATTATCAAGTTCTACTCTCCGGAGTAACTATTGAAGATATCTCACCAATATTTGGAGTTCCGTCATGGCAAGGTAACTAAACAACCCAAACCTCTACCAAACTTTAATGATGCTTTAAGAAGAAGAAGAGGTGCTGTTAAGAAGAAGATGATGTGCCCCTATCATGTGAAGAATGCAGACAGTCAGGCTTCAGGCTGTCTAGGACGGAGTGACTCCACTACCTCAGACGGGGATTGTTACAACAACAGAACAGTTAAAACAACACGTTTTAAGTTTTAGGACCAGGCCTGTGACTGTATTGTCCCTGGGAGTGCAGCACGGCTGGGGTCTGGCACCGAGTCGTCCGCAGCTGTTGGGAGTCCCAGTGTCCAACGACAGGGTCATTTGTGCTGTGGTAACCTAACCTGCAGAGGAGGCTCTTTACAGCCCTGGGAACAATCAAGAGTGGCTGCTCCAAATACTTAACTTCTCCCCCTGCTCCAAACGCCATTCCTCTTTAATCAGTAGTAGTTGTTTATGTAATGTTAATACAATAATCAGTATACAACATCGGCATTACTACAACATCATTATTCTAGAAAATCATTGTCCGTTATTCACATAAAGGGTACAATTATTCAGTTTGTCCACAAAATTCCTCTCCACTCTGTGCTGGCTTAGTTGTGCTTTAATCTCAGCATGATCAATAGGTAGCACATAGAGTACACAGTTGAAATAATAGGGATAGACTGGGTAATGGCATAGTAACATTAACGCAGCTGTCTTTTAATATGCTATGTCATTTATCGGTAATTCACGGACCATACTGTCAGAGAAATCCACAGTTTGCAAGAGGTGGAAGGAGTGCAATAATCCTGGTCATGGTAGCCCACTTTCTACCATAAACAACCTAGGTGTAAGCTACAAGCAGCAGTACTCAATCTACATGTGGCACCAATTAGACGGGGTGCAAGACCACACGGAGGGTTAATGATTATATAATGATCATAATGAAGACCACTGTTACTCTGCAAGTGTTTTTTGTTTTGTTTATATGGTATATTTCTATTCTCTTTGAAAGCAGCCTTTATTTTATATATGAATATAGTTTATATCTACAATATAATATAGTAGAGAGTAATAGGAGAGGTGGGAGGAAGCAGGTTATGAGATGGACTCGAACCCACGGCATTGCTAGGCATCCATTTCCTTTGTATCCTAGTCCATACAGCAAACACAGGATGATATTGTCAAGGTTTAAAAAAAGAACGTTTAGTTTTAGTTTTTAGTTTTCACCAATTTAATTGAAATTGCTTCCTTTGAGAATGGATTTTTAGGTCATTGATTGGATAATGTCACTTCGTTTTTCTTCAACCTTTATTTAAAGCACACATTTTCATTTCTTCAGCAATGACCTGCTTCACATTCATACAGTTACACACATTCACACATGGGAGCTGCCTAGTACAGCCATGGTCTTCTGCCGTTGGCCACTGAGCAGCTCCACTTGGGAAACTGGGGGTAAAGTGTCTTGCTTAAGGGCACCTTAGTAGAAGTTTTCAGGGAGGGGAGAGTGTTCACTTTCACCACTCAGATTTTTCTCAGCTGGTCAGGGTATTCAATCTGGCAACCTTCCAGTCACAAGCCCGTTTTTCCAAACTAGGCGATTGCTGCCCTGTTTTTGATGTCAAAGCTGTCAGCATTTTGTTTCCTTACATGTAACCTACTTCTTTCTTTATGCCATTTCAGAGAAAATGCTACCACGTTTTTCTGACATATGTCAATTTAGGGTGAAACCTAACAATAGTAACAACAGGGTTTCTACTGCGTTGCTGTAGAACCTGTGATTGGTGTGTCATTTATTCCCGTTCCTGCGTACATAGCAGTGTTAGGGGAATTGTGTAAGCTTGAGGTATTTTATGTCACTTTGGAGATTAACATCTGTGACTATGTGCCTAGCATTCTAATAGTCCAAATCTCCTGTTTGGCTGGGTATTATAGGTACAGTGGAGATTATTATCCCTTTCCTGGGAACTTGGTTACAGTAGAGAGTGATCCCTGTCTCTTGTTGCTGCTGAAATTGCTGTGATTAGGATACATAATCCAATATCACCAGGGAGTAACCACAATGGCTGGAACAGCTTCTACCTGACATTTAGTTCAGCCAGGATCTCTGATTGGCACTTGATTAGGAACTAATCCATGTCATTATCTCCTTCAGTGAAATTAGTTGAGTAGAAAATTGTGTCGTAAATCACGGAGGTGGAATTGGGGAGGGGCTTGGATCGGTATCCAGCTCTGAAAGTGCTGTGGAGAGAGAGGAAAAATATGCTGTTGCCATGGTTACCACAAAAAATAGGTATGGGGGATTATGTGGCTTAATACTTTCAGGAATGTTTTTTGTTTTGTGCGCAAACTATAACTCTGTGTGAGAGAGTATTGGAAAGGTTTTAATAATTTCGGCCTACCTGTCGGCCACAAGTGTCAAATATCTCAGTGGACTGGCAAGTAATACCCACAGTGAAGTTTAGGTCTACCTTGACATTAACATCTACCTATTCCCCTCTGCTAGATTATGTACTGATATTCAGACTCCTCCATATCCCGCTCATCCCTCCCCCCTCCTTCCTGGCCACCCCGTGCTGCCTCCTCTGGCTCCAGTCCTGAACCTAACCCTCAGAGGAGTGGAAAATAATTAGGAGAGAAAATTGCAGCTGACACTATTTCAGAAAAGCAGGGTATTGTAATGAGAGCAGAGCAGGTATTCATTGTGTCTGAGGGAGCGATTGAAAGCCCTTGGTTTCCAGGCTGCCTGGGAGAAGCCCAGGGAGAGTAAGCAGGGCTTTGCCGTGTCCCTTAATGCATGTGGGAACGAAGCCCTGAGAGGACGAGGCAGAGGTGTCTTCAACAATGGCTGAGCCAAGGTTACAGCTGAGTAACTAATTCAAACTGCTCCAGACTGACACACACACACACACTCCCTCTCCCCCTCTCCTTTGTCTCTCTCAATCTCTCTCTCTCTCTGTCTCTCTGTCTGTCTGTCTCGCTCCTTGTTCCCAGTACGAGTTCAGAGGGATGCCATCCAGCCACAGCTCGAAGTTATCTTCATTAGCGGTGCAGACTTGGTGGAGTGGCTGTTTGGGGAAGCTTTCACTGAGCAAGACACTCAGAGAAGATGAATAAATGTTTTGTCCCACATAGGCCCAGCCTAAAGCAGCGGCAAGCTGCAAGGAGAGATATATGAGGTTTTAACTGTTATATTTCAACAGGGGCTGAGGAAGCCCAGTAGTGGGGTGGACAGCAGCAGATGCTGCAGCCTGAATATTAAGCCTGTTAAATGAAATGTCCTCCCTAAAGAGGTCTTAACAGGTGGTTGAAATATGGCACCGGGCAGCACATAGTCTAGTAGATGTTCATTTTAGGGCTTCTACCAAACATATGATTCAGTCTGGGGAGCTTTGAGGGAGAAGAGAGCAGTACTGCTGTGATACAGTTTAAGCAATATTTTTAGCATTTGAATATGACTATTGGGTCTAAATGTAATAGAGTGGAAACAGGGATAATGGCCTTCCTTTTTAAAGTGCTCAAACACATGGGACTATACTAAATGATGACAAAGCTTCATTAAACTCTTACTGTGAGGCAGTGTTACAGGCGAGTCACCAAACCTCCAAGTCAAGTACCAAGTCCTCAATGTTCGAATCCAAGTCCAAGTCTGAGTCTCGGTAATCAGCTAATGTCTGTCAATTATATCTAGTTAATGTTAGCTGTAACATTAGTCAGCTAACGTGATATTAATACGCTAGCTAGTTCAGACCTCAAAGCAAAACCCTTTCAGGGTGCATCCTAGACAGATGCCAGTTGAAATTTGAGTTTGTCTTTTCCTCGATTGTTTTTACATATTTTACATTTGGCACTACTTTCCGCAGCAGTTTTGTATCCATTAATCCATGTAAGCAAAGCTCACAATACGTGGTGGAGCCATCTTCATCTATCACTTTACTGCCGATATTCTCACCCCCTGGGACCGCTCTCCCATACGTTACATCATCCTATCAGTGGTCGTGTTGCAAGATACATTTTCATAGCCTATTTCTACATGTAGGCCTATATTGTTAACCAACCAAATGGGTGATCAGGTTTGTATTTAGGATAACGCTGAAAAGATATGTGGCCTATATCTAGTCAAGTTTGATCATATTCACCTCATAATTTAATTATATTTATGTATAATGATATTACTCAGAATTACAAATGCAATTTGTAAAATACAATAAAAACACGTTTTTAATATCAGACCATCATTCACAATTGTATTACTTCTGACTGTGGAAGCCTTGATGTTTCTTTGTGAGCTGGCATGGCCTCCTGTCTGAGGTGAATGTAAATGCCATACTTAATGAGGATCTGAGGCTGTCTTTGTAATGTTGCAGGCATCCATTCTGCAGAAATCTGCAGGGAATAATGCAGAAATCCCACTTAAAATGAGAACATACAATGACGGCCAAATTGCATCTGGGTCATATCTCCACTTATGAAATCTCAGATCTGCTTTTAGTTGCCTAATGGACGTGGAAAAATGTGTTCACCATCAAGTTTGATCCTGCATCCAGTTATGTGTGTACATCTCACCAAGCTTCACAGCCCAAATTGCAATCAAATTTGCAATTAGAAAATGCATTTGGAAATATCTCTCTCTCACACACACATATATGTACACACACACACACACACAACATTTACCCAGGATGCATCTGTGGTACTCCACCTATTCCTTGAAGAGGTCTAAGTAAAGCAAGTAAATTAAATCTGTCGCGGCAACATCCACGATCCTGGCAATCAGCCAAATCAGTCCAGCATTTTCTTCTCCGTTTACTGGCACTGTGGAGAAATGTCCAGGCTGTAGGGACTCTCTGATACTGGATGCACAGTAACAGGAGAGGTTCATCTCATTCTCCAACCACTGAGATGAAACACAGAAACTCATGTGCTTTTACCTGCTGGGTTCCCATGGTGCTCATAGGTAACGGATCAGCCATGCTTGATAGTGATGAGAGGAAGTATCTGGGGAGGAAGGGCTCCTGTGGGCAGAAGGGAAGCTGGAGGAGTACATTATTTAATTTCCCACAACCTGGCTGGCTTTACGACGCCGTGGAGAGAACATAGTTCACTCTACACCTGTTCTGGGGGAGCAGAGTAGACTTTCCTGCTCTCCAAGAAACTGCCTGTCCTGCTTGATTTAAACAGCTTAATTAATTTGCATCATACCCAAAGAGATGCCATGTGTATTGGCCAATCTACAAGCTCAATGAATGTCCTCTTTCATAAAACCTTGTTAAAGACAAGCATAGTGCATCACAGGTAGACCATATACACTTTCATTTTCACGTTTGTCCGAATCATAAGGTGACATCAGTTTGCTTGTTCAACAAGCGTAGATCAGTTAATGAAAAGAGCGAGGATGTATGCACGCTTTCACTTGAAAATGTCTTGCATCGAAGGGATCATGTGATGTGCAACTTTCAATGCCCCATTTATTTCTTACTGAGCTCACTTGCTCCAAATTTTGATTTAGTGGCCAAAATGTTGTAAGCTGCATATAGATGATATAATCAGCACCAAAACATTATACTATTGTATTGCATTTATTGACACACATGCACACCGCACACACTGAAATTAGCTCTCTGCATTTATCCCATCACGGACCTCTCCAGATGCACACAGGAGAATTGTACGGCACACACACACAGTGACACATGCACACACTGGAGGAGCTGGAGCAGAGGGCAGCTATAAACAGCTGCCCGATGTAAGTGCCTTGCTCAAGGGCACAATGGCAATTCACATCTTGCAAGCATTTCCCCCCGTCTGGCTCGGGATTCGAACTAGCGACCTTCCAGGTACACACTTCTCTACCTCTGAGCTACCCTGCTGACCCAATGGAAGTATTGAAGATAAAAAAGAGATGTTAATTGAAATAGTTAGATCATATTGGAAATGTACATGAATTGTCATTAAAGCTGGAGTAGACAACTTTGGAGAAATTAGCAATAATTTGAAAGTAGGCCTATAGGCTACAACTCTACGCTACCCCCTCCCTCTCAGCTCCCTCCCTCTCTGCTCCCTCCCTCCCGTAACTCCTCCCTCCAAACAAGGCTTAGGTGCATGTCTGTCAACTGAGAGGGGAATGCTTAATAAATTACAAATCTTTTATGCAAAACACAGCTCTGCTAGCTCAATCTAGTTGTAACTAAAACATTCGCCAGCAACATTTTTGTCAGCATAGATTGTCCATTGCGGTCACAAACACACACTGTGATCCAAATTGGTCAAGCGAGGTTCACTGGAGAGAGAGAGAGAGAGAGCGAAGTCTCGGGCAAACTTGATATATTCCAAACCTTTTATGCAAAACACAGCTCTGCTAGCTCAGTCTAGTTGTTATTGAAATAATTGCCGGGCATTTTCTTTTGTCACACATACTGTAGATTAGCTACCGCAGTTATAAAACCATAGCCACATTCAGGTCAGTCAGTCAACACCAGTTGACTGACTGACCTGAATGTGGCTCGTTCCTGATGAACACGTCTTGTGCTGTGGGGAAAATAACTTAATTATCGCTGTTTCACTTAATCTCTTCTGTATATATTTTGCTTTCTCTCTGCAGTTTGCACTTTGCAGGGTGGTCGGGACTAGACTGAGCTATGGCGTGCGTGGTTGACAGGCGATCACAGATGCCTGATCTTCTCTCAGACCATTTGAATTACTGATAGCTGAAAAATACAAAAACAAAGTAGCATACCCCAGCTTTAAACTGTAGTAATACTGAAACATGGGGGGAAAGCCTCAATTCAGCTCAGTGGTAAAACACTGAATATGAAGCCTGTCCGGAAGATTTGAGAGATAAGAAAAGCGAAATCACTTCGACGACTTTCTCACTGCTATGATACATTACATTACATTACATTACATCATTTAGCAGACGCTTTTGTCCAAAGCGACTTACAATAGTACATTTTTCGTCAACATTGTCAGACCAACTATACAACGCAGTCTTTCATCAGCTAAACACTTCAATAGGAACAAGTAGCATAAAACACTTCAATAGGAACAAGTAGCATGAACACTTCGATAGGAATAGTAGCATTAGTAGAAAAAGTCATTAGTGTTTTTGTTTTGAAAAGAGTAGAAGGAGAGGTCAGTTCAGGTAGGGTTTAGGTGTAGGCAGAAAATATGTGTTTTTAGTCTCCTGCGAAAGATGGATAGCGATTCCGCTGTCCTGACTGAAGGGGGGAGCTCATTCCACCATTGCGGTGCCAGGGTTGCGAAGAGTCGCCCCCGTGATGAGCGACTTCCAAGCCCACGCAGCGAAGGGGGGGCTAGGCGACCCGCAAGAGTGGAGGAGCGGAGCGGACGAGCTGATGTTTGGAACTTGACCAGGGA
>OMOT01000968.1:1799-12092 GCA_900312575.1 Acanthochaenus luetkenii
TGTGTGTGTGTGTGTGTGTGTGTGTGTGTGTGTGTGTGTGTGTGTGTGTGTGTGTGGAGCAGAGCTATCTGGAGACAGCTGTGTTCATGGGTTGCTCTCTAGCTAGTTGAGTACTATCCAGGCGTAGGCGGCTGGGAGGTGTTACATTCCAAATCTGGATGCCATAAAACGCTCTACATAAAAATAGAAAGCCTCCAATTTCCAGTTTTTATGCTGCATGTTGCCTGTTCCTGTGCCTGTCTCTGTGCCTGTCTCTGTGCTTGTCTCTGTGCCTGTCTCTGCTGCCGCTGCACTTCGGCAGTTTGGGCTTTAATTTTGTTTTTGCATCATGCAGATGACATTTATTCTACAGCTTTTTTGGTTCCACCACTACAGTACTGTTGAATCAGTCAGTTCTTTAAAGGAAGGAAGGGAGGAAGGATGCATGCTAAGTATCCAACATGTGGCCTAGTGTCAATAAGAGGCAAAGAGGCAGGGTAAAGTGAGAGGATTAAGTCTCATCTTCTGCCACATTTGGCTCAGATTACCACCCCCCTGCTTAGCCTTGCATGTGGAGGGAGGGAAGGGCCTGCGAGAAAGAAGAACGTGGAGGAAGCAAGGAGCAGATAGGCTGGAGAGAGAATGGGGAGAAGGGAAGAGAGATAAAAGAGAGACGGAGCATGCGAGAGAGTTAGATTTCCTGTCAACTCTATCAGGAGGGAGAAAGCAAAATGAGGAAAGTCAACTTTGACCTCTAATCATTTGGGAGTAAAACTAAACTGACAGACCTCTGCTTTGACGACGACCCCAAAACTACAATCCAGTTTCCATTTCTTCGTGCGAGTTCACACTACAATGATTCTTTTTTTATCCCTTAATATTTTTTCCCCCATTAGATTTCTGTTGAAATCGTATTATATATATTATATGTTTATTTGTTATATGTATGTATGTTATATGTTTTTTTTATGATCGGAAAACCTGGGACGTTTTCCCATTTCTTTCTGTATTGTTCACCTGTATCCAGTGGGACGTTGGCTGTGTGTGTGTGTTTCGATGTATGTGTTTATAGGGGTGTTTGGCCTATTAGTTTACTAGTTGAGGGTCCATAGGATATTTAACTGTGACCTACCTGCCTCAGGGTGTGTGTGTGTGTGCATGCACGCGTTAATTCATGGTGTGTACATATGCCCTCGCACAGATGACAAGTTTAAGAATGTCTCGCCCAGGGTAGAGTGACTGATGAACACCGTGATAAGCGATAAGGTGGCTGTTTTTATGGCGGTTGTCATAAAGTGCACAGTGCTGTAATGACATGCTTTGTTTTTGTTATTCCTGTGTCGGCGATAATGATGAGCAGCTGTATTCAGTCTTCTAGTGCTTTAACAGGATATGATCTCATGTGTTTACACACACACACACACACATTCATTCTGTGCACCGTTCATCTCGGTTTCCTGTCCTGTCCCGTGCCTTGACCTTGATTTAGTTTGTCTTTGCTGCAATGGTTTATATTTATCAAGCCAGTGTTTGGGAAAAGACACATAGACTGACACTCTTCTTTACTTGAGATGCATAAGCCTACAGAGGTGGCAGACAAACTTCTAGGTAGGGTGGTTTGGGTTAAGGATCATGTATTCATGATGGACTGTGTTCCACTCTTAAAGTAGGTGAGCTTCATGTTATAACTCGCCATTGATAAGTGATAAGTTGGATGAAACTGGAAATCCACTGTCACACGAAGTTGTTGCAACACCAGGATTTCAACATAACCTGTTCCCATGCCAGCCAGCCACTCCCGCTCAGCTGACACTGACCTCCCTGTGACTTCAGGAAGTAATTTGAGCAATTCCTTGTGTTTATTAGTCCAGAAGCAGCTTTCAAGTGAATGAGAAGGGAACTTGTAAATGAAATTAAGCAACTGCCAGGCAATTAAAGGGAAGAGCAGAGTTGAACCGAGGGAGTCGTCGAGGCTAAATGAGGAAGTAGAACATGGCCACTTTATGTGATTTGCTCTGTTTAGTGTGGAGCAAGCTGTCGGGCTATGTGGTTATGCATTGTGAATTGGCTAGTCAAAAGTGCAGAAAACACAGTTTGTCTTCCCTATTATTTTACTTTCCAAAGGTCTGTAGTGTTGTGTGGTGTCCTGTGTGTGTGACGGGTCAGTTTAAGTCGGAGGACATGCCTGTAGGGAAAAGGAGAGGTGATGGAAAAGGAGAATTTTGTTAATGTAATTTCACTCATTTCTCCCCTCGCATACCAAATACAAGATGTATGAAATCTCAAAAGTCAACAATATATAAAACATTGATCCACATCTCAATTTTGAGAATTAGAATTAGCTTTGCAGATCAAAGTTAGCCTCCAGGGTAATTACAGCAATGGCTATTTGTAATTTGAATTGGCCCTGGAGTCTAGTGCTCCTGAGAAGGGCCTTTGATGTGGATTATCTTGAAGCCGAGTTAGCAATAGTTCTGGGTGATGACCCATTATCTTATGATCAATAGTCTTGTGGTGACCTGCTGAGTGTTCCACTAGATTCACCATATGAGCACAGTATTCATCTCCCTCACAAATGCATAAAGGCCTATTGATAAGCTGAGGAGTTGGCTGGAACCAAGGACTTGTGCATGTCACAAGGGATGGAAATGTTTTCGCGGATAAATCGTTTATCCTGTGTGTGTGTGTGTCTTTCAAAGTAACGTGTGTACTTCATACACGCGCACACTCTCTCAGATGTATAGCTGAAGTGGATCTGATTGAAGGAATTGTACTAATTCAGTTTAATGAACAATAATTTCAACATTCTGAAAATATTAGAAGAATTTATTACAAAAGCAAATACAAAATGTAGTCCTTTTTTGTAAAGTTCATACATTATAGAGCAAAGCTGTCTTGCACACATAATAGATCATTTCATAAATACAGTATTTCTTCATAGTTATGTACAAGAGTGATTGCAATTTATATTCCATGTAGTCCTCTTATCAGTTTCTAGATACAGCCACCGTGATTCCTGTCTCTACCAGATTAGGCATGCTGGAGCATGGTCTTGTGGTATGAATCAAGCTTGGAGCTCTATTTTCATGCCTGTGCAGGCATCAAGATATTGTATACCAAGATGTCTTCCAGAGAAGCCTTTTAACTCAACTCAACTGCCTGTGATCCATTGAGTAGACACCTTCAAATGATTTCCTTCACCAGTAAGCAAGAAGAGCTAGTGCTATTCTTGATGAAGAACTGCAACTACACATCCTCTAAAATCTTGCTAGTTTTTTGTGATATGCAACCCTTGACACATCCCGAATCTCTGTCTTAACGTTCATCTTGGATTTATGTACTGTAGTTACCAAAGATGCCCTGTTGTTTTCTCCAATAGAGGAGTCACTGAACACACCACCATCTACCATCTTGGCTTTGACTTTATAGTAGTTTTCACCTAAAGCCTTTGTGAAAAGTGGCTGTTACTAAAAGTGACAAATGTTGGACCAGTTGCTAAAAAGTTGATTGATTGAATATTTAAAAAAAATCAACGCCACAAGTTAATTGTTTATTACCATGCAATTCATTTGTGATTCATTCTAAAGCATACAAAGTTTCCTGTCCATAACATATTTAGAATTTAAAAAAATATGTTATCATGATTGAACTTGCCAAAAACCCTTCTTAGCATTTTATAGACCTACAAATTGTCATCCTGTTATTTAAGTCCTAGAGTGTTTTTGTAGCTTTACAGGCAGGCAAAATCTATTCACATGTTGTGTGTGCCAGGCAGGCAAAATAAAGCACAGAAATGATTAATTGAAATTCTTTTGAATCCCCTACTATGTTGATTGTAGTCTGGGCAATATTTCACCAAGATTACCTGGCTTGGAATTTGACCACATTCTCATATCTCTACTAGTCGTCATCATTTCCAGGCTGGAGTTTGTGCTAGATCTTCTGTATGTCTGTGAATGAATCGTGCTTGGACTCCTGGAGCAATTGTCATACCTGAGTGATACTCGTAGACATCATTAACCAAGTCCTCCAAATCAGCGCGTCTTTTGAATTTAGTTGCCCACTGCCACCGCCAGCTTTCATACTCGTCTGTTGCTTTGGTTGCAGAGGAGTAGAACCCTACCCAAGACTCCTTAAAAGCTAACTTCCACTGTCTGAAAGTCTTTGTCACATATAAGCGAGCACAAGCCTTACCATCCTTTACAAAGAGTTGTAGCCTTGCTTCGTAGCCCCTTATATGGGTTGTCTGCTCTGCACTGGGATTGCGAAACTCACTACCCCTGCACATCTCCTCTCCCACCGTTGTCCAGAAGCAGCACCATCTGCTGGTCTTGTGCAGCCGGACCTGAAGGCCGGGGTTCAGGGGTACTGAAGTGTCGTGACTCCCTGATGCTCTATCTCCAATTGACTTAAAAATCCTGCTGGTTTCCTGGTCCTCATTGTTCTTGAAAAGCACTACCATCACACCTTGATTTAGAAGATGTTGGGGAATATTATCCCAATGAATCCTGGCGTTTCCATTGTTGCCGGTCATCACCTGAAGTCTTGATGCAGCTTGAAGTAAGGGATCTTGTGGAATGTCAATGACCCAGTGATTTTGTGTATTTTCTGGAATGTTGATGACAAAATTATTCGGTGTATTTTTTCTAGCCAAATGTTTATCTCTATAAGATGGAGGTACTGTAGGCTGCTCCTTGTTGGATTGGTTTGAGGAAAGCCTGTCTTGGATCACGATAAACAACAACAATCCTAGACAAGCGATGTCACCCCACGTGTTTCTAAGTTGCCTTAATTGGTGATCACCAATGTTACTTCCAAAGTGCTCTCTGAGGTCCGAAAGTGAGTTTATTTGGTTTTCCTCCACAGAGAACATTCTGATCTCTCTTAAGAGGTTGGTAGTGATGCGGTAGGTATGTGCTGGATCATACATTGTCCCCAGGCGTTGGGAAGCCTCATAATGCTGTGTGATATACACCTGGTCTATCGTCTGCCAAGCTTGTGTGTTCTCTACCCTAACTCTGAATATGATCCGGTCCCTATTTCTCTCCTCATGTTCTATCAAGTTGGGAAGGCGCTGGGTGACATAAAAGGGAAGTGCCATGATGTGTTCTTGATTGAGATTGCCAAGAGTATAGTACCGGTACCTGACATTTCCCTGAGGCAGTGGGTCCAGCAGCCTCTCATAGTTGCCATAATGATGACTGCCATAATCTCCATGGTTTGCTTCAAAGGTCAGCAGTATTACATTGTTATTGTCAATGTCAATGGTGTTGGCAAACCAGTGGAGCAGCACAAGGCTGTGCTTTGGGACAGAATGGCCAAAGTTGATTTGCTTCAAATCATTGATTGAATTGAGCTTTTGAACAGCTGACACTGAGGTCAGGGTAAGGAACAAAACTAAAGAGCAAATCGGGTGTCTTCCTGACATGTTCATCTTCCTAGGTGGAGATTGAAAATAGTTATTGCTTGCATTCAGTCTTAAATCCTTGATCCATACATTTAACTGAGTGATAGATATTAGAGGAGATACAGGGGTAAAACTAAACAGAAACTCTGTCAAATAGATTTTGTGACTAAAATGTTCATTTCACATTAAATTTACAGTAGAACAAACCTCATAATGTAATGAATGTGGGAATAGCATGCTCTGTTGAATGGGTGCTAAGCTTAATGAAAAAGTGATCACAAAATAAAAACTCACCTGCTTTAGACTGCCGTTGTCAGATATCTGTGTCCTGTGTCCATCTGAGAGTAGGCGGTTACTGGCTGCTGGCGTTTACATTTTGTAAAAAGTTTTGTTATATCGCTGTTTTGCTGAAACTTCATCTTATTATTCCTGTAAACAAAAGTAGTGGTGGTGTTTGATCATTAGTTGGGGTTTAGTAGTAATAAGGTATGTGCAACATTTTCTAGATGTGGAACAGGAGAATCAGGTGGGGTGTGAGAATCCGTTCAATGGGCATATGTCTGCAACATGTTACCATCTACTCATTTGTTATCTTTCAAAAGCTAATGAGAAATAAGTGTGTCCTGGTGGCTTGGAAGATGAGGTCACCTCACATGCAGATTCCTGACTCCCTTTTTTTCTTTCACTTTCATTTGAGGAAAGACGTTTCTTTATTGTCCTTTTTAAAAAGAAATGTTCCTCAAGGAACAGAACTGTATAGCAAATCAGGTCTCTTCCTGGCATGTTCAGCCTATGTGGAGATTTTTAATTACTTGCATTGTTTTTTAGATCAAAATACCAGGTAAAACAAACCTGAAATTGTGAAATGGGTTTTTCAACGTAAATATTTATTTCACCTTCACATTAATTTTACAGTAGAACAAAACTCATCATGAACATGGGAATAGTATGCTCCACTCATAAATGTTAAATGGGTGCTAAGCTAAATGAAAAAGTGATCGCAAGATAAAAGCTCACCTGCTTTAGTCTGCTGCTGTCGGATGTCTGTGTGCCGTGCCGAGTCTGTCTGAGAGTGGGCTTGCCTCAGCTTAGCTTACGTTTCTGTGGAAATGAAACAACAAGCAACCAGCTGCTGGTGTTTACAGGAAGTAACACATACAGCTGTGTTGAAACATAATAGTATTTTTATTTGCAAAAATGTCTAAAAACATGTTTTCACGTTGACATTATGGGGTATTGTGTGTAGATTGATTGCACTTAAAAACGTTTTTATTTTATTTTCTAAATCCATTTAAAATTAAGTCTATAACACAAAAGTGGAAAAGTGAAGGGGTCTGAATACTTTCCAAAGCCACTGTATATAATAATAATAATACGAATCATCTAGTTTACCAAAGCATGTTTAAGCATTGTCGTCTATAGTTCTCTTTTTAGCCGCTCTGTACAGCTGCCCCTCCCTCTGCTGCAACTCTACCAGTAACCAGCAGGAGACGCTATCACAAAGGAGGTTGTCCTCACACACCTGGAAGATGGCATGCTTGGAACTCACAACAGCTTTATGTCAGTGGAGACATTTAAAACCCGTTATAGTTCTAAACTGATTATACTGTAAATCAGTTGTCTGGTTGTGTCTGGATAGATGCATGACATGTTTTAATGTCTCTGGCTGTTCTTGGATGAGGCTGGAGACGGGCTGTGTGCACAGTAAGCTCTGTCGTGTATTTTTGAGATCACAGTGCCCCCTTTGCTTGTTGACCATAAATCCTCCAAACCAAGGAAGCACTTCCTGCTTTCCCAGAGAACTGGATTCATGTGACACCTCTATAAACACACAAGCGCACGCATACATGCAGACACACGCATGCATGCACATACACACACTTGAGTTTCACTTGATATCCTGTACGGAGGCTTTGGTATTCCCTTTGGACAAGTCAGAAAGATCGCAATAATAGGGGAGTCAAAAAAACACACAAAGGAAACATTTAGTTCCTTGTGGTCAACTCCCACATCTTTCACATGGGCAGCATGAGGGCATCATACAAACTGTACATCCTTGTAGCGCTCTTTCCTGTTTTTTTTGGGTCTGCATTCCTCAGAAACCATAACCAACATCTACTGTACAACAATGCAGCTTAACGTGGTGAAGATGTTTTCAGTGGCATTTGAATTTTCTCAAAGAGGAAGTGATCATGTTGTGAGGGTGTTGTATGGCAGAAGTGACTTGACTGACCTGATTTTCTTCGCAAAAATTGAGCTTTTAGTGCTCCTTTTTAGTGTCCTTCCTTCAATCTCTCCTCCAGGGGCATTGCAGCCCTCTCTATACTGACTTGGGGAAACCTGTAGGGCACAAGAAGGCAACTCCCTTTTAATATAGTTAAGTTATGCGCACGAATTCTCAACCACAGTGTACACCTCTCGCTGTCCTTGCTCTGTACATACCATAGAGGAAAAAGACCAACCAAGATAAAGCATCCAGTGAGTCAAGTTAGTTCTATCCATCATATTTCTGTGTTATGAAAGGCCTTGGACAGCTGCAAGGAACGCTGTCAGGGGTCAGCCAGGCAGCCTCATGCTCCGCCTGCCAACATGTGACACCATCTTGGATCTATCTGGCCCAGAAACATCAGCCTCAGAGCCCCCGCCATTGGCTTTCTGGCACTGCACCCCAATTATTTGCAACACAGAAAGAGAGGCTGTGACATGAGAAAGAGGCAAGAGGGAAAGTTTCTCTGTTCTGAGGCTGAGCTCAAGAGTTAGTGAGTGAGTGTTTGCACAAGGCTGTTAAGCCCGTTCCCTGTAACATCTGTCTTTTAAAGAACAGAGTAACTGTACCATTACACTCTCTTTCTCTTACAATCACTTTACTCTGTGTGCAACTCTAGATTAGGCCGCTAAAGCACTGATATGCATTAGGCTAATCATTGTTTAACACTGAAGGGAACAGGCAAAGGGCATGTTGCCATTGTTTACCCCCGTTTACTCAAGACAGATTGACAGATCATGTCATGTTTTGCTCTATCTCTGGCACTGTAAATATGTATGGTAGAAGTAAGAATGTGCTTGTGAAATATCCTCCCACAGTAATGTCTGCATCACCCAGGGGTTTCTGGATGCAGTAATGATTCAAGAGTTTTATTCAAGAAACAGCTTTGAGCTGGCGAGAGCTCGCAGGACACGTCTGCTGTCCACAACAGCGACGCCCATTTGACTCATGCTCAGTAAAGAACCCAGGGACAGGTCCAATCTGGACTTAAGCAACTCCATTGGAGACACTCTTAAGTACACGGAAACGGTGCCGAAGCGCTCAAAAGCAAAACCTGCAGACTCCAACAAATGCCTTCTAGCTTCCAATACTAAAAACTCCCATCAGAGAGGGAGGGGAGAGTGACAGGTTTTAAGACACAGGCTTTTAGTTTAGGGAAAAGGTTTCCTACATTGTAAAACTAAGTACACCCGGGACTTATTTGAACTCCATGTTTGGTAAGACCTGATATGTGTGCGTGTGTCTGGGGCCACTGAATGCCCATAATCGTTCTTCAGGTTAGGTAGATGGACATGGTATAGATTATGAACTGGGTGGAGTGGGTATACAGTTCTCCTGTGCCATACAGGGTGTACTGGGAGAACGGTTTATCTTGGCAACTAAGTCTGTGTAATGGAATGAAATAACTTCACCTTTCCAGCATGTTTTGGGTGTATTTTCTGAAACGTGACTCTTAATCTCGAGGAATACAGGTGCTGCTTTGTGTGTGTGTGTGTGTGCGTGCATGTGTGGCTCTAAGGGTGCATTCAAGCCCCTATCCTGGTATGTAATTACCCTTCCTGTGAGACTAGAGACAGCTGTTTCCTCTACTCTTTAATCACACAAATATACATGCACCATCAGAATACTAACCAAAGTAATTGGTTCCCTCTCAGGCTCTCATTAACTGTTCATTTTCTTCTCTCTGGGTTCCCCTTGAAAGCACCATACAGTATAAACCATGTTGGTACCATGTTACTTCATTTATTGTTCAATATTTAAAAAATTACTGCATCTTCAAATGTCGCTATATTGGTCTTATAATTGCTAATAGATTTGCAATTATATTCCAGAATGACTTACTGCATGCCAGAAATGGTTTTGATTGGTGGGAAGGTGATGATTTAACTGATGTTTATATTATGTTTATCATTGGGCTGTACAATATTGCCAAATCATATGTAAATGTATTTGTTGTTGTTTAATTTTGCAATATTTCTAGATGCATTTTCTCTATTTTTAGTTGGGGGGGGGGAAAAAGACTGGCAAGATTTGGCAAGCTGCCTCAAAAACCTTTCCCTTGAAAAAAAAAAGTGATTTGGCTTTTTAAATTTGGATACAGAGTACTGCAATATTCTCTAAAACTGTGCAGCCCTGGTTCATGAAGGCCTGTGATATCCCAAAAGAATTGAGCACCAAAGTGATCTTCTGCCTATTGAGAACCCAAGGGCAAATGAAGAGGTTCTTTGGAAAAGGGAATCCTGGTAGTCTCTAAGGTCTGAGTGGAATGAGTGGGATGTGGTGAATGCAGAGCCTGAGGAGGAGCGGAGAGGAGAGGGTCAGGCCAGGTAAGGTAATTGGTGGTCATAAATTACCCCTGCTGTTTTGGAGATAGACACTCAGCAGGCACAAAGGATGTAGTCAGCCTCGGTACAGACAGACCGACACACTGACACAATCTTTCCCTGTCTTCAGCCTAATCGCCCTGTCTTCATTTGCCCCAAATCTCTTTTTGTTAACCCTATTTCTTTTTTTACCGTCACACAGACAGTGCTCTACCATTAAAGTGCACTACTGACTCACACCATGACAACTTCTCTTTTATTTCATAGTTTAATTTCTCTCTACTTTGTTTACATTTTAGTTTATTTTCTCTTCCTCA
>OMOT01000970.1:0-11170 GCA_900312575.1 Acanthochaenus luetkenii
GCATAGGCACGTATCCAATAGTTGTATGACACGTCACAACATGGTGTTCATGGGAAATGTAGTACCTCAAAACAGACGCTGTGATATTTGCTTCATTCATCACCAGCCAAATTGACTAGTAACTTTTAAATGTCACCTGCCAAAGTACATTTTTACCCGGGGGGGGGATTATTAATTGGGGGGGGCAATGTTAATTTAATTGTTATATCTGTTCATTGGAAATTGGTGGATATTTTAATAAAGGAGAATATTTTGATGCTCCAGTTCTTATTTCCGTGAAATTCTATATATTGATGTATTACTCACACGCACGCGCGTACGCCGTGGTACCGAAATTGGTACCGAGTACCGTGAAAATGTACTGGTACCGGTACCGACTACTGAAATTCTGGTACCGTGACAAGCCTAGTGTCCGTCTTTGTCGGCTCTGATTGTGGAAAAGGTTCCATGTTCAACTCCTGGCACAAAAGTTTCACATGTCAACTAGTTTATGTGGACTGGGATCCAGTTCAAAACGTGGTGGACTGTTTGATGCTGTTGAATGTTTTCATCCGTTTGACTCCGACTGCTGAGCCAGGAGCCAGGCTAAATATTAAATCCATGAATGCCAAGTCGATACTCGTGGCCTTATGGAGAACGAGCTTCCCAAGTTGTCCCAAATAATTTGAGCTTACAGAACACATTTGGTGAACGTTATATAGATATTAAATGCAATCTTTCTCAATTATATTTAACTAGTAATGACATTTTCGTAATTATGACAACACACACACACACACACAAAACGATGTACAAATGAGTGAGAAGGTAGGAATTCAGTGTCTTGCTCAAGGACATGGACTTGGTTGCAGGATGGCCTCTACTTTGCCACCACACACACACACACACACACACACTTTCACTCATTCTCCCATTTGGTAAACTCTGGATGGGAATTGTTCCGTCTAGCTGTCAAAGTTCCCTCTGTTTGAAGTTCAAGTTCAAGTTCATTTATTTATATAGCCCTTTATCACAAGCATGTCTGTCTCAAAGGACTTTACAGAAAATGAGCCAACTAGATCTACCTGACGTGCGTCCATAAACCATACAAACCAATGTCTGCAAGTCAGCAGTGACTGTACTGTACTGTGTTTTCTGCCTGTCTGGGCCTGCCGATCTAGTTCTGTCTGTTCAAGCCTCTACAGTTCCCACAGATGTAGACACTTGATGCTGTTGCTCTACTTGAACCACTGCAGGTTTAGGATTGCGCGTGTGTAAATAAGTGTGATCATGGAATATTGTAAATATGTGTGTATGATAGGGTGTAAGACAGACAGACAGACACAGACTGATAATGTACAATGTATACTATTTGATACTATTTTAATGCAGCTTTAATGTGTATTTGTAATGTACATTATATGTGTGTTTAGTCTTAATATGTTTGTGCCTTCCCCACAGCAGGCCTCCACTGTGGGGTAGTGAGCTTTTGTTTTGGCAGGCCATCTCTCCTTCTCTCTGCTGTTGCTGTTATAATAAGACGTATCTCAGACACCACAAATATGCCTCCTTATTTATGCCTTTTCCATTTGCTGAGTTGTAATCTGATACCGTCAACACCAGTAGGAGTTCACCCTATGCACTGTTGAGCTTTCACATGGTGCAGGCAGGCACAGCTATGTTTTTACTCTGCATCGTGTGTGAGTCCATGTGTTGCAGAATAACCCCATGCATCACACACACACACACACACACACACACAAATCCTCTCGTACATCATCTCCCAATATCTCGGGTAACATTCGGCTTCATAACTGGATCAGGGCTGGTATACATGCGTAAGTCGTTTTGATTCTGAGAATGGTGACATTCAGGTTTTATGTGTCACCAGATGCTTTCGAAGGAGAATGCATCTATTCTGAAGTGACTCACGGTGTGAACGCCTTCTTTTCATGCCATGGGAGGAACAATGGCCGAGGTGTGTGCGGCCTCGGTCGCAACACGTTTGGACCTGTTGGAATGCAAAACGACAACAAAACAAGTGTCTGAAGGAAGTTTAATGTGTGTGAATACACATGTATAAGAGAGAGGGCTCTGTGTGTGAGAGAATACACACACAATCTAGATCGAAACCAAAACCACCGTTCTTACTATTGAGTGGCTTTTTAAGATGAGACTAGATGAAATGTTAATGATCCCTGTGGGGAAATTGGGTCATTGCAGCAGCAAATAGTGATGGGATTAGTTTATTGACTAATTACACAAACATTTTAATTAAATTGTGACAAGTTATGGCATTATCCAACAGTTATTACACTACCAGATGCTGCACAGCGTCAAGTGTATTTGCAATGAGATCATCTTGGGTGTGTTTAGTAGGAGTGTGTGTCCACTCCATGGAGTGAGTGTCACACCAGGGTCACTGTCAAGTGATTGACCCTTAAACACAATAACACAAGGCCGACTATTAAGTTCAAGTTAATTTATTTATACAGCCCTTTATCACAAACATGTCTCAAAGGACAAACTAGATCTACCTGAACAACAATCAATCTGCTTTGTTGTCCTTTTTATTTCTTCGTGTGTTTGGGGAGTAACATTGACTCATCCTCTGTACTGTAGTCTTTTGATTTGCGGTACACTCATCCCCCCCTTCCCCCACGGTAAACGACGAGTGATCTCATCAGCATCATCATCAGCGTCGTCAACATAGTCATTATCGCTATCGCCAACACTACCAGTATCACCACATTGTCCCAAAGCAAATGTCCTTCTGATCTCAGGAGAGGGAGACGTTTCTCACACTTGTTCCTCATTTTAGCATCTTCCATTTGGTCACCCTTTTGTGATGGTGTGGAGGGCACCAGAGTGATATCATCATCATCACCATCATCATCACACATCTCAGAGTAATTCTTCCTGAGTCTCTCAGGAGGGAGGAGAGTGGTGTGTTTCTCTCGCTTCTTGCAAACTATTTTAGTGTTTGCTGCTTTAACCAAATGTGATCTGCAAGCTGAAATACCATTTCTAAATTTTCTACATGCAGATTGGAATATTTAAAAGAAAAAGAAGAAGGTTGGGAATAGACAGAGCTGCAGTCTGGCTCTTGACTGTCAAACCGCTGAAAACATGACAACAGTGTCAAACAATCCACCCCGTCTTGAACTGGATCCCAGTCCACTTTAGCTGGTTGATCAACTGGTGCCAGGAGCCAAATATGGAACTATTTTGTTTTTAAAAAATTATTCTAAAAGCACAGCAATACCAGCTAAATGACTCCTCATCTGTCCTCTACCCGTCAGGAGCACCGGGGAGGACCGTTTCCTCAGCTGATTGGCCGAGCAGCGAACTCTCGGTGGCTCCCCGGGAACTGATAACGATGATGTCACGGTGTCTCTTTGGCTTCGGTCGCTGTCAGGCAGCAGAGGAGAGAGCTTGTCAACCAAAGGGATGTGTCACTGTTTAACGCTGGTGGACCAAAGCTCTTCTTGGCTGCACTTCTGTCAGTGCTGGTGAGAGCAAAGCCAAGTTCGGGTGTCGGTTTGAGGTCATCTGCCGGGAGGGGGAGGTTCTGAACACATGGCCGCAGCTGTGCTCTTATCTGATATATGGTTGGTGGATACCATCCATAGAAGGATACTTTTTCATTGAGTTGACTGATGTAAATCCTCACGCAGATCTCAGAGGGTTGCATTGCAGCCCTGGCATTTTGTCATGTACATGGGTATTATTTTCGGGGGCATTTCCGTCCTTTTCGGGAGCAATTGTATTGAACTATGGAATAATACATTTGCATTGCGTATTGGCAAATAAACACACAATTCATACCACTAAGATTTTACTTCTTTACCATTGCTGGAAACTGGCAGCAGGCCTTACAGAAGAGGATGGTGCCATTTTCCCCTCTCTGTCCTCAACCAGTCAATCTTCCAACCCTCAAGTTTTTTTTACCTTATTGGTGGTTTTAGTTTTTGTTGATGGAAGTGGTTTGTGTGCAGCATTTTCTTCTACTGATGGCTGAACGGTGCCAACATTTCTGCTGCTTCAGGCTGCGTGCTCGGTTGGTTTCTGATCAAGAACGGCTCAGTTTTTCTTGCCCAGAACACACTGGAAAGAATCGCCCTGTCATAGGCTCCCATGAATCACCTACGGTGGCTCATGAGGGACAGCGGTTGCATTCATGAGTGAATATTTGACAACTAAATATTTTTAAAAAAGCGACCAGGGTGAACATGCAAAAAGGGTACAGTACTCCTAATATTCAGCAGCTTTTTTTGCCCCATATTTTTAATTAAGAACTTTAAATAGCATTCTTGTCCCGAGCCCCTGTTAATTTCTGACCATGACATGGATTAGGTTTCATATACTGATAATATTGGGAGAAATGCCCTCATTACCAGGTTCCTACAGTAACAGGAAACCATACTAAATGGAACCTGTAGTTATGTTTTTCAAAGGTTTGGTGATGTGGGAATTTGTGAATACTTTTTTTTAATGTCTCAGTGGTTTTATTTGTAGGGGATTCTGGGCAGATTCTTCCCCTCTAACTGCTGCTGGTGTTAGTCTTGTTGGCCTCCTCGGCTTTGAAAAAGACAACACGGCTTTGAAGATGTTTCGGTGTAGTGTAATTCTACACTTGTGTTATTCTGTCACTATACCCGTTTCCGTATCCCATCCCAGAGTTTTCCTCGCTACTGAATTGGCAGGTTGTGTCACTTTCACCTAGACAAGCTGCCACTTTGCCTAAAGGAATTGAACTTACATTGGTTTAGAGTGTTTTAGTGTCACACGGGTCAAAAAGCTGTTTCATAGGTCCTTTCTAGAGAATGACATTCATACCACATGAAGCGATTATTCAGGACCTGATATAGCTGTCAAAACATCGCATTTAAATGCAAATCATGCGTTGCTAGTAGAGCTCATGTGTCACCACAATTTCCTCACGATTCGATCACTTCACGATTTGATTACGATAGCTACGAATCTATTGCAAAACGATTATCGATGTATCTCAATTTCTTAGAAAATCATTTTCTCCCCTTTTTCTCCCAATTTTGCGATGTCCAATTCCCCCGTACCATCATAAGTCCCCCTTGTCAATCAAATAAATACAATCAGGTGAATTAACTTGTGTATTTAAACAGTTTTTGTAACAAATCGTTGAAAAGCTGGCCCGTTGTGGACCGGAGTGTTCAAAATATACCACCGGGAAGATGGTAATGTCGAGCCCTGAATTAACGTTAGCCATCACTTCAATGTTTATATTGTTGTAATGCATTTTATGATGTCTGATTGTTGTAGTTTTCTGAATGAAATAAAATAAATGTAATTAAAGAGGCAGTCCATTGAGAATAATTACGTTTTAAAGAATTGATTATTTAGTTTTCTGCATCGATGCAGAATCGTTAAAGAAAGATTTGCGATGGATCTAAGAATCCATTTTTTTGCCCTCACCCCTAGATTTGCTGCACCAAGGTATCAATAACTAATAACACTGTGGCAATCTGATACACTCCGTCACTGAAGTTTGAGAACAGGTTATCGTGTTGCACTGTGTGTCCTCTTTCAGGAACCTAGGACTTCAGTGACACACACACACAATGCACAGACTCGAGCACACATGCAGACAAGCTTACACGCATGCATAAACTGTCACACGCTGAAACACGTACACGCAAGCTTGCACACACAAATCTACGGAAGCGTAAAGTTGTTGCGCACTAAGGTTGCGTGTGCACACACAAGCCATTTGTAGCATGCAGCAGTGCTGCACACTGGGCTAGTTGCCACAGGAAAGGCAACAGCGGAGTGTGTGTGTGTGTGTGTGTAAGTTAAGGTGCTGATGAGATGTGGAAACACCACTATGCCCTGAAGAGGAGACTCAGGGTGGAGTCGTGTCGAATCAGCCAGGTATGTTAAAAACAATACGTTAGCTACTCTGTAAGACGCTTCAGGCTTGTGTCCTCTTGTGTACTTGGTTTGTGTTTGTCCTGCTACAGCGTTGGTCTGGTAAAGATCATGTAGGACTGCTGTATTTAATATAGCTGCTGTTATGTATTTAACACTAGTATTTTTAGTGCTGCCATAGTGTTCTCATATCCACTCGTGTGCTTACATGCTTAAAATACGGTGTCTCTCTTTTATTTGTATTTCTGTCCGTTTGCTGCTCTGTAAAGCAATTTGTGACAAACCTCTTTTGTTAAATGTACCTAAAAACGACTTTGACTTGATTAAATGTGTGAAATTACATTACGACAATGCTAGTTTTTGTGCACTTTAGGATCCCATTACATTAGTGTTGCCACACAGCTTAGTAAATTTAAGGCAGCAGGTGATTTGGGAGACCCTCCATCAACGGAAAGTCCCGGGTTCAATGACCCCTGACAGCAAGCATCTGCCCTGCTGAAGGGTCCTTGAGCAAGACACTGAATCCCTGCTAGCTCCAGCGGCGCTGCTCGGTAGCCGACCCTGCGCTTTGAAATCCCTTCTGAGGGAAAAGAGCCACGAGACAAATTTCTCCTTCAGGGGATCAATAGAGTGTCACAAACATCCCTAATTGAGGCTATTGATGTGTCCTTTTGTCACGCTGTCTGTCCTGTGCTAAAGGCAGCTTCCTCTTTGCTAGCTACAGCAGGCCAGTTGTGGAGGACAACACTCGCAGAAGATCACATATCTCTGCTGAACTCAAGATGACTGGCTTCCATTGCCAAGGCCCCGGCAAATGGCCTCTTGGCATTGTCTGTATTCCTGTCTTCTTCCCGTATCGCTGTCTGCCTCTCGTGCCATTTCTCTGTTCATGTCTCTGTCTGTCTCGTTATCTCTGTCGTCCTCTTAGCTCCCTCCCTCTTGTGGTTTGTCTCTCGATTTCCCTCAGGTTCTCAGGCAAGGATAGGGATATGTTGACACTTGTTTTCTCGCCTCTGACTAGCCCCCTTTTCTTTATCACTACTACCTCTCTCAATCTCTCTCCCCTCTCTTTGTTTGTCTCTCTGTGTTATAAATCTCTAGAGAAGAGGGTTATTTTTATCATGTTTTTCTTGACTCTCTTCCTCTCCATCCACCATTTCATCTCATGCTAGGACATGTTAGCTCGTCGTACTTGAGAACAACAAAACCCATATTGAATTGAAATGTCTGATATTGATATCTAGCTTTACAAAGCTTTTGATGGACGAGTGCTTAAGAAGAATGGAAGGTTTTGCCCGGTAGGCACTAAGTCTGCTAGCTCCCCCCTTGTTTGGACTTCCTGGCTATTCATTTGGCTTAGCGCTTTCTGAATGTCTACTTTTCAATTGAGATGTTTTGTTCCACTGAATGAATATGTGGTCTCCTTTAGGTATTTATCGAAGTGTCACTCAGGCTGATGGGGAGCGGAGCCAAGTTTAGTTCCAGGCCTGTTGTCGAAAAGACGCCTTAAGACTTTCTGGATCGTTTTCTTCCACATGGGCTGGATTTCAATCCTCCTCCTTGTTCTAGGGATCAGGAGAGGTTGGACCAGGGGGGAACATTGGCAGGCAGACAGCCGGTGTAACTGTAGATGCCTCTCTGACGTGTGTCTCCAATTTACCTCCCCATTTTCTCTGAGACTGACCCTAAACAGAAACTCAACTCGACAGTAATTTCCTACATTCTCGTTTCCCGAGGCCGACTGAGACTCTTTAAAGTGCAAATGGGAACTTTTTTCATTGAGTCTTTTCTATTGTTAGAGGTTTGCTTTGTCGTTGTCAAAAGCATTTAAGCAGTTGCTGCTGTGGCTTTCTGTTATAAAATGGTCAAAGGAATTTCTTTGCACAGAATAATCGGCTATGATGACTGAGGTGTTACGTCTGAAAGCACAAATTTGTCAGTTTTTAATCAATTCATGTCTGGATATTTCTATAAAGTGCAACCAAATCCCTCGAAGGCCCACAGTTTCCTGTTGCCATGCAGTTTTGACAGAATGCGTGGTGAAATGGCTGGCTTGTTTTATGCAGATCGTGGCCAAATATTATTTGGAAATAATTCTTGTTTGAGTTGAGCACCAGATCAGTGGGTTTGATCACTTATGACAGTATAATGAAGACCAGAATCTTTAGACTCGACAAGACAACTGACAAGCCAATTTGGCAGGACAATTTAGTACCCGTGTCTGTGATTTATCACTTTTCTCTCCGTCTGAAGTGTCCTGATGCAGTAGACCCTACTCACCTGCTACCATGAAATATGTACAACTGCCTTTTGAGGTGGTGAAAATGAGTCGGGGTGAAAACGAGTGTGTTGTGGCTTAATGGAATGAAAATGAGCAATTTGCTCCGATAAGATGGCCTTCATTTGTGAATATTACAGTGATTAGATTGTTGTTGGGCTTGTTGGAAGTGCTGGAAGTGTTCTAGCTAACAGAAGCACCAAAGATGGACCAAATATTTCAGTGGTGAACTTTTCAAAACTCTGGCTTGGCCACAGTGCCTCACTAAGGATATCAACCGCAGACGGCCATGGGAATTCACTTATACTGTGTGACACATACAATCAGTCTAAATTATGTTCGTGAATCATGGCAATACCAACTGCTGATGAGGGGCAAAACGGCTGATTGTGAATTAGGGTGGTGATACACGGGGCAATTTTTAGGGCAACAAAGTGGGCCACATGGTCAGAAAGCAGTTAAAACGTTTAACAGCATGTTGCTATGGTGATTAAAGCAACACTTCCGAAGCAACTTGTCCCTTGAGACATGCTTGTGATAAAGGGCCATATAAATCAAACGAATGAACTTGGAACTTCTGAGGTTGCCTGAATAGTAGACCTGTGTATCAGTTTTTTTATCGTGTTCCTCCCACCACCAGCAGCCATGGGGCTCGGTCCAAAAGATTTTTCGGGCCCAGGATGTAACTCAAAACTCTGTGATCTCCACACACACACTCGCATGAATGGGGACACAACAGGACAGCAAAACAAACTTCACACACTTTCCATGAAACATAGCCTTTTCTCTCTCTGCACACACACACACACACACACAGTTTTCTCTCACACACTGAGTGACCTCTCCCCCCTCATCTTCCTCTCCCCCCTCACCTTCCTCTCCCCCTCGCTGGGTGAGAACAGGCCCGCTCCTCTCCACTCCCGGCGCCCTGTCTGATTCACACTTTTAAGCATCAGCCAGTTAGCGTACAACCCGTGTGAAGGTCACCGCGGCGAGGTGCTAGGAGACGATGCGTTTATTACTGCTTATCCTAAATGCTTTATGCTCTCCGCGCTAAGCTGATTATTGCTATTGCTGAACAAGCAGCAAATGGATTGATGGAGGATTGTGTCCATGTATGGCAGGTAGGGAAAGTAGCCTGGAGGTAAGAGAGACTGTCCTGTAACAAGAAGGTCACAGTTTGATCCCCACCAACAGCCGATGTGAGGCGAGGACAGCAGGTGCAGTCTGCCTGCGGAGTCCTGTGTTGGGTGTGATATAGAAGAAAGATGGTCTGCATTGAAACAACAATGGCAGCGGCACAGCGGCCGCTTAATGAAATATCCATTGGGGTGAATCAAGTTTGTTTAGAGGTGTTGTGAAACTGTAGGCTCATGAGTTTCCCTTCATTCTCTCTCTCCTTCCTCCTTCTCCCTCTCTCTCATCCCCCTCTTTCTTCCTGTGAGTCATATTGTCTTCCTCGGCTCCCTGCCCTGCGCATCGCCTTCGTCCGTCCTCCATCTCTTCCTTCCATCCTCTCTTCCTCTCAGGCCACCGCGTGTTTCACTGCACAGGAGGTGCTTCTGTGTGATAGCGAGATCGTTCATTATGCATTGTGTTTATTAGCCTACAGTCTGAAGTGTCTTTGCACTGTATGTGAGATCCTGTTGTCCTTGTACAGCGTTTCCCTCATGTTATCGTTTTGTTTATATCATGTAGGCTACATTTCATGGTTTGCCTCTGCATTCAGTTCATGTTGGCACAGACATGGTGTGACTTGAAGGAGCACGGACTGTTTGACCAACACCAATGCGCAACACTAGTCACAGTTCACTAACACTGGCAGTGCTTGACAGCATTTTGTTGTTGTTGTTGTTGTTTAAAGTACCTCATGAGAAACAGACGATTTGAATCCTGGTTTATTGTATCACAGCACTCAAATGGATCTAAAACAAAAATGTACTTGTGTGGCTCTTAATTTACCTGGGAAATACTGTTGCATCATATGTGTCAGTATATACAATTGAACTGTACATTCTCATTATGTCCCTGCACCTTTTTGGGACATTCTTCCTCCCTCTCCTCCTCCTCCTCTTCCCCATGTTCTCTTACTAGTTCCCTGCTTTTTTTTTTGTCCCTTATCACATCTGTAATTATACTATGGGGAACAAATCCCAGCAGTACTATACTAACAAACAAACTGTGGTTCACTCATGTTGAAATTGAGGTAAAGAGCCTGTTTAGTGTTTTTAACGCTCCACGTGATGAATAAAAGTCTTCTGATTAATAGTACGTACCTCTGTTTTGAGTTCTGTGCTCGTAAGCAGTGTAATTATGACTATTTTTAGAGTGTAGTATGTTAAACTGTGAAGCGGTGGCCTGGTTTGATCAGATATGAGGGTTTATTTCAATGGCGACATTGTTCTGTGTGAGACACGGTGCCACCGAGGTGTTCGCTCTCCGCTTTCTGTTTTTCTGAGATGAGGACTGCAGGATTAGTCCGGTTGAACGGCGGCGTGGAAGGACAGCAGGGTGAAACATTGATAGATCAATGGGTGATAGCGAGACGGGGCCTTGAGCATTGACCTTGAGGATTGTGGGAGCAATGTTTGTGTACAGTAGATATGGATGTACGGCAGGGCTCGAAATTGCGACCGTTTTGGTCGCATATGCGACCAAAATTTAGTCTGTGCGACCTCGAAATATAATTGGTCGCACCTGTGCGAGTGGAAATAATTGTTCTGGTGCGACCGTTTTTTCTCAGTTTTTTTCTTCTTCACTTGAACGTCCCTTTCTCTAAATTCGCTCTGGAATGACCGTTTTTCCCGTTTTTTTCTTCTTCACTTGAACGTCCCTTTCTCTACATTCGCTATATGTATGCCTTGTGACAGGGACCATTCTAACCAATCAAACGTGAGTTTGAGGTTTTTACTGTTAATGCTGATTCTAGATTGGTTGAGATTAGCCTTCAATCACTCCCTTTCGCGGCTAGCTAATGCTATCGAAAGCTAACAAGATTAATTGAAC
>OMOT01000972.1:0-11308 GCA_900312575.1 Acanthochaenus luetkenii
CCGCACTACTGTTGAATGGAGTGGTCAAACTGAACTCATGTGCTCTTCACATGGCGGTCTTTACAGTACCGCTTGCATGAGAGTGTCACTACTGCACTGATAAACTGCACCGTTTTTTTACACTGACCTCCAAATGAGTGAGATGTTGATTACACATGATAATATTATTGTGTGATGTTGCATTAATCTTTCCTTCTCTTTCAGTTGAGAAACAGAGGAAGATTGCTGTGGTGCAGCCTGAGAAACAGTGAGTATGAGAGTGGGAGGCGGGGGGTGGGGTGGGCATTTGATTATTTTTTGGTTCGATTGGATCAAGTTCAATGCCCTTCAACCTATTACTAATTTGTATCACTTTACAGCAGAACCCCACCCAAGTCGTCATCTGATACTGTAAAGCAGCAGATGGCCAGCCACTCAGAGACAGGTGAGTGAGTGGTGTGCGTCTGGTCCTGTTGAAGATATTTGCGGTAGTGATACTCCTGTGACCCCGTAGTGTGATATATCCCATGTACCGACTGTCTGTGTCTCTTTAATCAGTTGTTCCAAACCACATCATCGGTATCGCATTTTGTGTCCACGTGCAGGACAGGGGAATGGGAAGTACTGTTGTCCCAAGATTTACTTCAACCACCGTTGTTTCTCTGGGCCTTACCTTAACAAGGGACGCATCGCCGAGCTGCCCCAGTTCATCGGCCCTGGGAACTGCGTCCTTGTGCTCAAAGAGGTGAGGAGGGCTAGTCCAACTATTTATGAGTAAAACTACAATTATTGTTTTCTCCAAACCGTTACACTGCATCAAATGGCTTGATGTCAAACACAGACATGTAAAGAGCTACTTATTAAAGGACAAATGTGCTATGTGTAGCATTTCAAACATCAATATACCATTGTCAGATAAATTGTGATACCTTGGTATAATTACCATAAACAAATAAGACCATGGTTGAGACAATTGGTAGCCTCTATCTAACACCATTAGTATTGTTAGTGCTAGTGTTTCTCAAAATAAAGACCACATTTCCCATAAACCCCATTGCTTCCTGTCACAAAGAGGATGCCGCCTTCCCCACCGTCACTCCACATGCCTTTGTTTTGAAGAACAAGAAGAAGAATAAGAGCTGATAATTGAGAAAGTGGTTTTTCCAGGCCTTTCACTCGTTCCACCATCTGCTATTGCCAGAAACTCTAAAGCTTTAGCTCCGTTTGTACTGGAAGAACAGCGCCCTCTTCCTGTTTTGTGTCATATAGCAATCCAGCAAATGTCCTGCTAAATCCGACCTGATGGCACATAGTGTAAAATCCAGTGTTAAGGCCAGTAGAGGCTACCAATCTTCTCGGCGATGGTCTCATTTGTTTACGGTAACTATACTCATGACTCAAAATGTATGATTTATTGATATTAAAATGCTACATGTAACACGTTTAAAGAATAAACGGAAATGTGAAAGCCCATACAGAATTCTCCTTACCATTCTCTGCTCCACTGTATTAAACCCTACAACCTGCTAGATAAACTGTGAGCTGATATGTATTTCCATGGACGTGTTGTATCTAGGTATTGACTCTGCTGATAAACTCAGCCTACAAGCCCAGCCGTGTACTGAGAGAGCTGCAGCTTGACCAGGAGGGCCGCTGGCAAGGCCATGGAGAGACACTCAAAGCCAAGTGAGGGGAAACATTTAATCCTCAGCTTAAAATTATCAGCCCCATAGAAATTCTAGAGGAATAGTGGAAGTGTGCACATCCCGCTTATTTTAGGCCAGATTCGGGATTAAAAATGTACTTGTACAAATAGTAATTCATATATCTGCACACTGGATCCCAATACAAGCTCCCGATACGTCACTAAGCAGTGTTTCAACCAACAGTGTCTTGGTCACTTGTTTACCAGAGACCAGAGACGTTTGTGTGTGCGTCAGTGAATCGATACATTTTTCCATTTGTCCTTTGAAAACCTTCCTGTCATTCTATATCCTATGTCTTTTTGCCTCTTATTTTGTGGAAAAATAAAAAACGTATCAATATGTGATCCACTCAGCATTGCTTCTCTGTAAATGTCAGGTACAAAGGGAAGAGTTACCGGGCCACTGTGGAGATAGTCCGCACTGCAGACCGTGTGGCAGAGTTCTGCAGGAAAACCTGCATCAAGCTAGAGTGCTGCCCAAACCTGTTTGGACCTCGCATGGTTCTGGAGCACTGCTCGGAAAACTGCTCTGTCCTCACCAAGACCAAATACAGTAGGTGGCTTACAGAAATATGTGTAGCTTTGATTCAACCCATGAGGCTGTGATGAAATAAACTTTTCCTCTTTCAAAGGAAATGTTTTATCGGATGATCAGGGGTGGACACGAAAGAAGCATTCAGCGTAACCTTTAATAACATTGATTGTTTTTTTAACAGTGTAGAAATTGTACACTTGCTTGTTAGCAAGTCTTTCAGTGCTTCTTTTCAATTTGGACAATTCTGAACATGTATTCAAACTTGCTCTAGTTTGGCACAAAGCTTTATTCATTCTTTGTTTCAGAACCATGCTAACTATTCTTTGCATTTGTGTTGCACGTGGATGTAAATGATTAGTGGTTACATAAATGCTCTTATAAGGAAAATGGTTCTGTGAAGTAGAGGGGTAGAAATGTTATTTAATAACTGGAGTAATCTGCCAGAGGCGAGGCATAAGCAGGTAGGGTTGGCAGAAAACCAAAAATGCTGTCTTCAATTTCCTGCTGAACTACTCAGTTGACGACAGTCAGATTTGTTGAGGGATACGTTTGCTTGTTGCTGCTGCATTACAGTGTTCTGCTTATGGAATTGATGCAATTTGATAGTAACAAATTCAGTTGGATTCATTAATTCAGCCATTTAAATTTTATAAATACTTGATTTGACTTGATCCCTCAGAACGTTCCAGTGTTCCAGTGTGTAACACTTGATAGTATGTCAGACCTCTCAGGTAAGCCTGTTGTCTTGTCACCAGCGTATTACTATGGCAAGAAGAAGAGTAGACGCGTTGGCCGCCCACCCGGGGGCCACTCCAACCTTGAGGGAGGAGTGAAGAGGAGAGGCAGGAGGAGGAAGAGGAGGAAGCAGCTCTTTGTCCACAAGAAGAGACGCTCTTCAGCTTCACTGGACAACACACCTGCCGGGTCGCCACAGGTACCACACACACACATACACACACAGAATGACAATATTCTCGAACAGCAGTTTATCCCATTGCACGATGCATGACATTAGAAATGTGTCACTCAAACGTGCACGTTTGCACACAGACATCCAGACATTAGATTTTTCCCATCATCATGATATTGTGGTAAAATTAGGTAAAAGTTGTATTATTGCTAAACTTTAACTCTGATTCATCACACCTTATTTGAATCTGGACTTTGCCTTCCTTGTCTGGCTCACAGGGCAGTGGAGAGGAGGAGGATCTGGACGAGGACGACTCCCTGAGTGAAGACTCTGGCTCTGAGCTGCAAGATGATCTCCAGGACGACTCTGAATATTCTGTTGGGAAGTCTCAGCCCACAACGCCATCCCCTTCCCCACCGGCAACACCCAGGCCTACACGCCGGCGCAGGAAACCCCGCTCTCCCTCCTTCTCTGACGATGAGAACCGCCCTCCTTCACCAAAAGTATTAATATGTACTTAGAAGAAAATTAACAAGGCTCAAACAACCAGTGTTTGGTTCATGAAATGTTTTACATCTGATACCCTTCTCAGCATCAATTGTCTGGGATAAAATGAGCTACCAGCCATGTTACTGTGGCTGGGAGATCTGCTAGCTTGGGGTGGCTTTCCCGAAGCATCTCGTAGCGCCAAGCATATCGTGAAATAGTACTTAAAGAGATATGTTCATTTCACACGGCTTTCCCAAAACGGCTCGCAAGTAGTGAAATGTGTCATCAACTCATGACACCTCTGGACTAGTCATGAGATTTCAAGACTCTTTGCGAGTGCTATAGCCTATGCAAGATCCCGTTCTGCAAACAGAGGCCGCCGTCTAATCTACACGACTCACAAGAGAAATATGAAAGATATACTTCCCTAATATTGGTCAAAAACATGCCAAGATTTCATGATTTAGCATCAGAAGAGAAAGTCTGCATCCTCTTAATGACAGGTGTCAAATAGCCTATTGTAGAAATTAAAGTTATATCTATAGCTATTTGAACCAACAACCTTTCATTGAGGGGCAAAACATGTACTATTATACTGTGCAATCAGAAAATGCTATGGAGAAATAAAATTATATATTCTACTATACAAGGGTTGCTACAATGTTTTGTAGCTGCCTCATAATAAGATGGATATATATTCAAAATGCAATGTAGGCCTATAACTTAACTATTTGAATATGTTTACATTGAAAATATGGGCCACCAACATGCAACAACAAGATAAAGAGCACTATATTATTGAAAACATCAATTCAATGATTCTATTAATATGTGATGCTTTTTGACAGTTCGAGCTGTGAGGTCTGTGTTCTCAAGTTGCTCTTCAACCATCTCATAAAATGTTCTTTCTACAATCTTTTTTGGGAAAGCACCGTGAAATTTTCAAGACGTGTTTTCAAGTTGTGCATTAAGTATGTTGTGAATTTTCAAGACACCCCTGTCTGACTGTCCCGCTCTGTGTGTTGATAGACTTCAAAGACCGAGGTTCCTCAGAAGCTGTGTTTGGACACCAGTCCCCTGGAGTGGAGCGTGACTGATGTGGTTCGCTTCATCAGGACCACTGACTGTGCCCCTCTTGCACGGATTTTCCTGGACCAGGTAACAAATACAACACACACACATACTAATGGCTACTGAGGATGAGTAGTCAGTCCACTACAGCAGAAGATGCAGTATACACTTGTGTTATATAAACGTATCATATGTACCTCTAGGAGATTGACGGACAGGCCCTGCTCCTGCTTAACCTCCCGACAGTGCAGGAGTGCATGGACCTGAAGCTGGGACCAGCCATCAAGCTGTGTCACCACATCGAGAGGGTCAAGCTGGCATTTTATCAGCAGTTTGCTACGTAGCTGATGGGGAATGAACAGAGACATTACTACATCCTGCTCTGTGTATTAATCCCGTGGTAGTCTTTTTTTCACTTTTCTACCACTGGACATCCTTTCGAATCCTGCCGACACCACAGCGAAGACAGCATCATGCATGGACATGAGATGGACGGATCAACATGTCCTGTTCCATTTGGTGTAGAGCGACTGAGCACCAGTGCTACAGTGTCCATCCATAGTTTTCCACCTGCCTTGCCGTCTTGAAAAAGGAATATCACTGAATTGCAGTTTTTAAATGTTATGCCCTAGGACGTGTGTTTGGTATGTGTTAGTGAGCATTCACTATTATCTCCTGGAAATGAGAGAGAAGAGGTGACCGTGTCCCCTAATCTGGTGATTTCACTGAAATCCAACTCTAGAAAATACGTTTAGATTAGGTGAAATTACTAGTATTAATAGCAGCTGCATAAAACTTGCTAACTCCTTTCTTGGACAATTCCCTGTTGTCCATGATAATATCTTTATCTGCTTAAAGAAAAGTAAGAAGCACCTGTAACGTGATTTCCTGAGTAATTGTAATCCCCAAATGAGCCATATGATTTCAGTGGACATCAGAGATGTATGTTAGTGCCAGGTGTAAATGTTATCCAGATGTAAAAGGGGCTTTAGTCTTGACAAGGGATCAGAAGGGTCTGTTATTAAGGCTTCTACTACTTAAGAGCGGTTGACAATGCAAGGATTCTATAATGTAAGCACAAGCAAAACCATGTACTGTATGTCAGTATGCAAAGTGCAAAACACTGCATGTGTTGTATATAGTGTACATAATCGCAAATATCTTCTAGTGCAACAGGGTGATTACAAAGATTTTTCTATTGAGCAATGAACTTTCTCCGTAAGCATTGTGTAAATGCCCTAGGCATATATTTGCACAGCATAGGCCCAAACATTTTAATTTGGGGGGGTGCTCTTGAAATTACAATTCTGCTGCATCATATGGAGCATAATGCCACAGTTCAGTAATGTTTCAGTAGTTTATGGGTCATTGAATCGTTTTTAAAGCAGGCGGTATAGCCTAAATTAATTGACTTGTTTTAACGATTAACTTAACGATGTAGACCATTTGGGTTGTACATGGTAAGAGGGCAGTTTTAAACCAAACATTTAAAATGCTTCTGTACATTAATTCATCAGAATAGTTTTTTGCAAATTTACTGTAGTTTGTGGTGTGATTGATTGTGTGAACAAACCATTGTATTTGTTTATGTATATGCCTGTTCAGTAGTTAGTTGTACTCAAAACAATAGATCTGATTTTTACTTCATTTTTTAGACTCACAATTGTTATTTAAGAGAATACGGCAATAAATCCGGTCAACAAAGAACAAAACGTTTCCCTATATTTGTCCTACATTGCCCAGCATGCCGTCCCCCCGGTCACATGACACTACTTCTGTCAACATGAGTGGGCACTGCTCAGAAGAGAAGCAGCTGGACTTAACGTCACGCGACCTGCAGATTGTTAATTATAGCGTTTTGCATATAGACAGACCATTGGTACAGACGAGAGAAACCAGTGTCGTGCGTTTTTCCACGTCAGATTATTTGCAAGTACTTGGGAGTTGAAGCTTGCTAGCCTGACGTTAGCTGACACGAGATAGGTAGCTTAGCTTGTAAGCTAGGTAGGCAACGTTAGCAGTGTCCCAGCCGCTGGTCTTTTTCCTGTGGTGGTCGGTCGGCTAAATGACCCACTTCTGACCAGTTCACTTGCACAAGGGACAATGTGTTTTGTGTATGCGAGTAGTTAGCGTATAAAAAGGCTGACGCCAGCCAACTAGCTGGAGTGTTTGCGTCTAAACTAGCGTCGCCTACAGATCAGAAGATTCCAGGACTAGCTTGAACAATTTCTGTACCAACCCGCAGAATAGAGCTCGCAACCCAGTTAGTAGTTTTTAATGTCGCTGCTCCGTTTAAACCCGTGTAGCCAAGCCACTTGGAGCAAGGTACAACGTTATTTCATCCCCCAGCATCCCGTTTGAGTGGCGGCTGCTCTACTTCTTAATATCTAGTCAGCCATGGCTCTTTGGCTGTCCGAGTCAAGAGAATGAGTCCGCACATGCAAGAGAGAGGATGCTACTACTCATCACCGAAGACTGTCCTGCTTGCTAGCTGGCCAACAACCGCTGGAGAGGACTGGGCCGCCCACCGCTTCTGTGTGCAAGAAACGGTTGACTTCGGCTTTCATTTCCACTCCATTGGTTAATTTAGCCAGGCTGGTCGGCCTCATGGCTGTAAGTGGGGTGAGTTTGCTTTACCAGGTCGGAGACATGGCATTAGCAGGTCCAGGGGGAGCATTACTGCCCATGTCCTCCACCAACACGTCGGTGTCCGCCAGCCCCACGTCCGGCCCAGACAACCGGGGGTGCGAGAACGGCGCCTTGATGGACTCCTTCGGGATTTTCCTGCAAGGGCTTCTAGCTGTCGTGGCCTTCAGCACGTTGATGTGTGAGTATGTCAAGAGGTGACGCCGGCTGACGCAACTGGGCAATTATCCACTCACAGTCGCTCAATCAAATGCAATATTGATCACAGCTGCGAGAAGCCCCTGCCAACCCTTCAGAGTACACACACGTCCTTTTCAGTATACAACCCAACCTCATGTAAAAGCCTCACAGAGAACTGCTGTGGTTTTCACAAAGGATTTTCATTTAGCAAGTTGCAGAATCTGTAAAATTGTGCTATTTCACCCTTGCATAGAAGGTTCTGAAAAACACACAAAATTAAGCCATTTTCCATTGTCCAGTCAGTCTTTGGCACTTGGACTGACAGCTGTTTGACCTTTGTGATGACCACAACCTCCGTCATCTCCGGCTCCTGCTGTGGCCCAGTAGAGTGCAGCCTCCCAGCAGTGAGGAATGTTCAGCACTTTAGAGGCAGCTTTTTCTGCAGAAGAGTGGGCTGAGGCCTCCGCCTGTGCCTGCATCACACCCAACTGCACACAGGGTGTGTCTAGTCTGAAGTCACACTTGGTCACACAGAGGTCACTGCTCGCAGTATAACCTGCCCATATGTGAACACAAAAATCCCTAAGTAAATATTTGTCTGGGCAACTTTATGGCATTTAGAAAGGCAGCCCATTATTGAGAGGTGACCTTTTGATGTGGTCTCTGGGAATCTAATAGCGCTCATGTAGAAGCAATGGGTAATTGTCCAGCAGAGGCATCACAGCTTTGACTTACAAACTGAATGTAAGAGTCGGTGTCCGTTCAATGTTAGAGAAGTAAATCAGTGAAGTCGTAAAGCAGCGAAGCACTCCTCTCATCCTGCAGGCTACTCTGTGTTATAGGAGTTAGGAGAAGAGAGTTGTCATGGAAAACAAGCCACTATTGTGAAGAACGGCAAGTGCTTTATTTGTGTTGGACATTACACTGCTTTCAGAGGAGCCTTCTTTCATCACACCCCTCAGACTCTCATACACTCAGGGATTAATTAGGGGGCCAAGCACCGAAGGTTGTTATTGTAGGATTTTTATATTATTTTGCCATGGGAATCTTTAACCGATTGCTAGCTTTTTACCAAAATTGCCACAATTGTAGAGCATGGCATGAAACACTCATACACCACAAATGGCGGTGTTTACCATAAGGGGGCACTACAGCAATCGATAGAAAAATGCACAATTTGAATGGGCGTATCTCATGTCCCTGTTTGACCTACAGTCATGATTTGTTTCCCCACAGATGCCCCTCCGCACAAGGAACAAATTTGCCTCAAGAACCCATGACTCCCTACTCCGCCTAGGATTTCTGAGCAATCTGCACGAAAATCGTTACACATACTCTTTGGACCAATATCTAAAATCCCAGCATGAGAAAAGTGTGTACATCAAAAAAGCAAAGAAACTAAGAGACAATGAAATCGCGATGGGCGTGGCTTTTCACAAAAACGCTTATATCGACAGTGAAATTGAATTGAGTGATTTCCTTTCCAATTAGTACGTTGTGCAGGAATGTATTACAAAAACACAGACACCAAAACATTGCAGATCGGTGAAGAAATGCCAGAGATACAGGCATTTCAATTTCTTTCACTTGAATTGCTCATAGTCCCACTCACAACAATAGGTGTCTGAAGCTGGCAGCCCACTTCCCATTACCATCGGTGCGCTCAATTTGCATATGCCAACATGCTACTTCTTATGTAGCAACTACAGCCAAAAACACTTTAAATTGTGTACCTGCATCAGCTCTAGGCTACTACCTACTGTAAGTTAATTGTGCAAAGCCATGAAAACATCCAGTCTGCATGTGCCAACTTGGTGCCATCTGATTTTCCCAACATTACAATTCAGCATATTAAACAACTTGTAGCTGGTGCCTATCTGAAGTCTCAGCTCAGGTCAACGTAGTTTTGTGTGCTGATTTCAGTGGCTCTAATGTGGCTATGGTGGAATCCAAAATGCCACGGAGGATTTTTTGTAACAATTGGTGGTGCTATCATGAGTCAAGGGATATGGTTTTTCACAAAAATGCATGTCCTTGCGCAAGACATCTAGCCCCAAATTCCTCCAGTTGAGCAGGTTGGTGCCTTGCGCCAGTATGTACTGTAAGCCGCTTTGGATAAAAGCGTCTGCTACATGCCGTAATGTAATGTAAAATATTATAAACATATACAGTATGTCTCTCCTCACATGGATCAAAATATATATGTGTACAATGAAATATATATAATGTATATATATATATATTACATGATGTTATCATGTGACTTATGTTGATTAGCATGTACAAGACAATTCTAAACTTACATGTTTTGCCTAATGAAAACAAATGGTGTTATTAGAGAGGTAATTTTCAGTTCAGGCATAAGTGCAATGTCAATTTTTGCATCATTTGGCACAGTGGTAGAAGGGCACACTAAATGTCCCTGGAGAGAATGTGAAGATTACTGGCCACATGGGTGTGCTTTATGTTAAATTGTTTAAATGTGGCAATAGAATGCTTGCCTCCTGTAATTTAATATGCTTAATTTATCATCATCAGAGCTAATGTGATTCAGATTGACTGCATGTATGTAGTTTACATTAAATGGTTCTAAGTTTGGCTAGGTAGCTGGTAAGCTTATGTCCTCAGCTTTACGCGCTTATTTATTCCGGTTTAAAGAAAGACAGTCATGCAATCCTACATTAAACTATGCTATTGGTCTTCCTAATGTATGAAGGTTACAAAAAATCAGAATGATTGAACTTTTGGTGGTTTAGAAATATAAATTGCCATAATCTGCTTGGGAAACATGTTGTTCAGACCCAACTATGCTGTTGTCCTCTATTCTGCAGACATGCTCATCTACGTGATGTGCATCCCTATTCATGGTTCTAATGCAGAAGTCTAAATAAGTAATGTTTTGTCTTCAAATACACATTTTATGAACGTGCATTGTAATGCAAAATTCCATATTTTTTCTGATTTTTATTTTTATTTTTACAATGCTGAACAACATACACATTAACCCCCTCACTGTGCCGAGAGCCAAAATAAAATGTATGGGGGGAAAGAACCATAACAAATATTCAATTGAAAGGGCCCTTAAGCTCGTTGGATATGTCTATACACAGGTTAACATTGTTTTTTTTAGCAGATGGATCTTAGTCATGGACAGCTCTAAATAAACAATGTCAAGAAGGAAAAGAACCCAGACAAAACTATGACGGAACTGAAGCTCCCTATTTACTAAATTCCATTCTTAGTGTTTTACACGATCTGTGACTTCACCCAAAGCAGCATCTGTTCCACTCCATTCTATATCTTAATTGGTTTGATAGTCCCTCACCTCACATCCTGGTTAGTTGCTACCTCCTGGTGTCTGTATTCAGAGTTTAGGCCTAAATGGTTCTTATCACCTATAAAATGAGTTTGTCTCATTTAATGAATAACTGATAATCTTACGATCCCCTCTTATAATTGCAAAAGCATCACAACAATCTTTACGCTCAAGTGGTGAAAATTGTTAATGACAGGAAGCTACACCAACCAAGATGAGAGACTGGGGACCATTCATGCCAACAGACATCTTAATGTTCTCACTTAATAGACCCTGCTGCTTCAGACACAATACCACAGATCAAAGTTGAAAACATTACATGTAAAACATGACATTGAATCAAATGAAGGAGTTACAAAATCTTCGACAATCACAAAACAATGTACCTGCGTGCAATGTATTCTGCTTGATGCACTACGTTCTTGGCCCCCGGAAATGCTACTTGCAGCTTTATTTAAAAAGAAGACTTGGGGGGGG